>JABMBV010004000.1:0-10930 GCA_018906735.1 Mesochorus sp. PSUC_FEM 10030011 | reverse complement strand
ATATATATATATAAGCGAGCTTATACTTGGTATGTGTATAGAGATGAATTTATTCGAGTATATATCAGTATATATTAAGGAATTGTCTTTGAAACGTACTTAAATGATCGACGAACAACGATGAGCCAATTTTTATTTTTCGAGGGGACATACGGACGCGATAATTTACTTTTAAACATCATGTGCATTATATAAATATTATAGACAAAATTAGTGAATATTTTGTGAATTTCTAACGGCCTATATACTTGCCCCACGGCCGAATCGGTTGTCTCTCGTACCTTTAAAAGAAAATCGTAGCATATCAGAGCCAGACGATTCCCAATATTATAATTTTATTTCTTACGTTTAAACACTCGATTATTGTCGTACTCTAGATTATTATTAAGCGCGTGTATGTGAGGGAATGCGTGTGTTTGTGTGTGTATGATACGTACGAAGCATTCCAAGCCAAATCGACAGCGATCTCGATGCAATTTTAAAAAATATAAAATATAAATTGAAGTCTACGTTTTTTGAGTAGTCTCAAAAATAAAAAAAATCTTCGACATAATATCGGCACAAATATTTGGAAAAAAAATCCTTAGACTCGGTAAACGATTTTTTCGTGTCGCTTTAAATAGCATACCAAAAAAAGGGAGAAGAAAAAATGAAGGTCGCAATTTAACTTGGAACGTCTTGTATAATTTGTAATCGGTTTATAGGCTCAAAGTAACAAGTATTCTGTAGCGAAAAAAAAACGGTCGATGCGATCTCTCTAAGAGGGAGAAAAAAAAACCCAATGACACAATGTAGCACAAAATTGACGATTATGTAAATCATTCGCTCAAATTGATGTCTCTCGCAGACACACAGGCATGATGATTGCGCGATGATGTCAAAAATTCTAGTTAGATTCGCGCTGAAATGGCAAAAAGAAGAATTGTGCGTGTGAGTTGTTAAGAAAGTGTGAGTTCTCGTCGGAATCAGCATTAGATGTTGAGCAGTAGAGATCCACAGGTAGACGCATATACATCTATCGTGATGATTGTGGCTATCCCATTCCAAAAATAATAATAATAACAATAATAATAAAAATATGATTTTGTTTATAAATTTCATAAACACAATTAACGATGAATTATTGTGACGTACGATGACTGTATTTATTTTAAAACACATGTACATCTTTTTTTACATTACAGGATTTTCACGAGATCCCATCACTGAGCGTATCCTTCAGTGTCGTAAAGTTATTTATAAACACAAATTATCTATAATAAAAAAATATTCATTTTTTTTTCATGAGCGATGTGTGGATAAAAAAAAAAGAAAGGAATATAGAAACTATTTTTCAAGCCATTACGGCGTAAGTTGGAGCCGTAAGGACACCGCAATTGTTGTCCTTCTGGGCCATGAGGATGTAACCGTCGTTGCCCCAGTAGTTAGACCAAGAATTCTTCACGAGCCAGTAACCCTTGCCGTTCATCGTTCCGTAACCAACGGCCAGAACAGCGTGGTCGAGATTCTGCTCCTTATTTCCTGTGGAAGACAAAAATCATCAGCATTTTGTTTCGTTCATTCTCAATTTTCTTTATTCTCAATTCTTACCGCATTCTGGATTGTAGTATACACCGTTCGAGTAGAATGAAAACGTTTTGTGCGCAGCATCAATGGCAACCGAAACGGGACCGTGCTTGGCAATAGCAACTTTGAGAGCGTCGACGTCTTCCGTCTTCACGTTCACGAATCCTGACATCTTCGCAGTCAATGTTACATTGTTCACGTGACAATAGGCGTCCTGGAAAAAAAAAACAAAAAAATATTTTAGATGTCTGTACTTCATTTTACTGTTTAATTCAGAAAAATTTTATTTTTTCAATATTCAAATCTGAAATTTTTTCTTATTTCTATTTACCTGGCCAATGTATCCACCGTATTCGTCCTCGGTTGGCAATCCACCGTGTTTCATAATCCACTGATACGCACGGAAATCTTCGCCTCCGTCGCAGCCGTTGTTACCGAAACCCCAAGAGCAATCGATCAGAGCCTGAAATAACGTGTTACAGCATACACGTATGTATATTAAAAATTCTCATGAATTTTTGGTTTTTCTTTGGTTTGGTTTTATTAAAATACATTATTTATAATTTTCATGAATTCTCTAACCTGTTGAGACAATCTAACGAGTTTTCCGTATTTAACGAAATAAGCACCTTCGACCGCTCCCGTTGTGCCGAAACTCCAACACGAGCCACAAACCGATTGGTCTGTAATCGAAAAATTAAGGAGATAGTAAAAATATCGCGGCTACTGGATGTCTTAAAAATTTGCATAATCGTCGTCAATGTGTGTAAGATTGCGTGTGCAAAAATAAAGGAAGGGTCATCGACAAAAAATCATTATATTGATTGATGAAAATAGCAATTTGCCAAAGTCACCATATTTAACATCAAATATCTTTAATAACTAGCCGATAACACTTTTTGAAATTTGCTACACATTATGCAATGATATTCAAGAATATTTACACAAATTTTCGAATAACATATTTTCTTTTATACCTTTGACTGGTGTAACAGCTCCCATAAGTCTCCAGTCGATACTTTCCGGTATGTCTTTCACCGCCTCCTTAACGTTGTACGGGAACCGCAAACCACCGTTGTACACCCCGGGCTTGGATAGCTGTTTACCACGTAGAGCCTTGAGCTCCAAATCACTGCGATCAGCCAGATGATTCACGTCCAGCTGAAAGCCCAAATTGGCCCGATTCGTCGAATGAATGAATCTGGAATATAGAAATAAAAGTTGTAATCCCTTCGAGGGACGTTTTGTGAGGGATCAATTGAATCTCATAACTGACTGCACCTCATGTTCTGTCGGAATATTTCCTTGCGTCTAGTGTGGTCAAGGTGATCGTCGTAAGTCTTTTTGTTCGTTTGCTTAAAATTGTTGAACTCGTGATCTACGTGGGCATCATAGTTGTGAATGAATTCTCGCATCGGATTGAAAGTGTAGACGTGTTTGTCACCCGGACCAGGAAAACCACCACATGTCATGTCTACAAATTTCAGATTTTTTTGTTCAATTAGTTCTATAATAATTTGAATATCAACACATATTTTTCTGAAGTACAACATACTCTCGGCAATATAAAATATGTCGGCGCTCGGCGTGTCGAAAGAGTACCAATCGTATTCCAGGTAATAATGATCGTAATGGGAACCCAGAAGACTGTTGTAACCACGCATTTCGTATCTCACTGGAATAGGCTCCTTTATGCCACGGAGGGTCTTGGATTTCTTGAGTTTCATATAAATTTCACATTTTTCAAATAGTTTTCAAATAAATTTCAAATTGTTCAAATAAATTTGAAATAAATTTTCAATTAATTAAAAATAGATTTCAAATAAATTTCAAATAGATTTCAAATAAATTACAAATAAATTTCAAATAAATTACAGGTACATTTCAAATAAATTTCAAATATATTTCAAATAAATGAACTTATGATTTTACCTTGTAACGAATCCAAAGAGTATACTTGTTCGTTTTCTCTCCGATAGTCTCGGCTCTTTGCCATTTCTCACAAGTCAGTCCGTTGATCATTTCTGCTCCCACACACTATTTACAACAAGAAAAAATGTTTAAAAAAATCAAGTGAAGTGGAAGTAGAATGCTCGCAGTTTTTCAAACAATAATTGAAAAAAATATCTGAGACATACCTCAAGTTCGTCTTCTTATTGTAAAAAATAACTGACAACTTGGGTTTTTATTCAACAACTGAAACGCACCTTTCCTTTTTAATGTGCCAAAAATGTAACAGCGTTTTTTAATACAATTCTCACCTCCATTCCAGTGGTGTCAGGAACAATTGTTTGAGGCTGGAAACTCATGCCATCTTCTCCTTCCAATTTGAAGCAAGATTCTTTGTTCAGCTCGGTCTCAGTAGTAACTGGTGTTATTTTAACGCTTGATCCATAAGGACCGTCGTTTCCGAGTTGATAAGTCTTGACCATACCTAAAAATATGCAATCAAACCTGTGATTCTCGTTCATCGAAAAATTTAATTTTTTGAGAAATGAAATTTTGTATATTTGTACTGTTTGTTCAATCACGTACGCTTATTAATTTGATAAAAATTAATTTTTTAAAATTCTTCATAAAGAATTAATCGATAATTAGCCAATATCAAATTAATGCAATTAAAAATGAATTAAGAATTAATTATCAGGCTTCGGCAACATTAAAAAAAAACAACATTTTTTTCTACTATTTTTCTACAAGCAAATTATTTGTCACACTTGATAAGTTATCACTTTTTGTCTTATAATTCTAAAATATGAAAAAAAAAAATTTTTTCATTGGTATTTTATTGGCTTCCGACTATAAAATCACTTACTATTAAATATTTTAATGACGCCATAATAATTTTATCACTCGTTGTACATTCGTTTATATGTAAAAACTCAAATAATTGTTGTTTGAATAATTTTCCATATTTTTACTATTTGTCTGCCTTCTTTGTAGACCATTCACCTTCTTGTAACATTTAATCATTCGCCATTAAGAAATAGAAAAAGAATTGTTGTAAAAAGTGTCGGAACAAGATACTTCACCTCCATAATAATCGATACGGCTGCGAGCTGAATTTTTGTCGTACCAGGCATAGAAAGGTTCACGAATTTCGGCGTAAGGGATGTACAGAGTTCCCTTGACGGTGTATCCATCGCTGAAGACAGGAGTCTTTACATCCTTGGCCGCAAGAACGCAGCAGATTCCTGAGAGATCAATCGTATCGTTTAAAGATGAGAACAATGAGGAAAAGTGAGGGAAAAATGATTCTTCAGGAATTTTTGCAAAAGGTCGATTACCTGCGAGCAGAAAAACGAATTCTCCACCGATTTTCATCATTTTTTCAAGCTCCACCCGATCTGGAACAAGAAAAACCGTGAAACCCACTACGCCGTCGAGAGGCGTGAGAGCGTCTTTTATATTCCAATAAAACGTATTTATATCGGTGGTATGAAGCAATTGACCCAAAGCGATAGCCTATCGTCTCGTTCTAATGAATTTTTTTTTATCTTTCTGTTTGTTCTGTTTATCTCCTTCCCGTTTCCCTCATTTTTCCATTTATCGCTTAAACTTCATGGACTTGTGAAACGAACTCGCGATTTCCGCAATGCAGCACCAACGCAGTTCGGAGTAAAGAACAAAGGAAGGCCCTCGTCGTATATTATTTTATTTCGATTTTATGTAAGATATCTCGTGGATTATTATTCTAATTATGAGATTTCGTTGATAGCTCCGTGTTTGTGCGATAAAAACAAATGTTAACGTAATAAAATCGTATATTATGCATTTACAAACGCAAATATAAAATTACCTGGTACGAAGAGCTCCGAAAAATGCGCGATAGAAATGCGCTTTACGCGGATAAAAGATTTTTTTTTAATTTGAGTAAATTGTCACTTCACACTTGCAGCCTGGAAATGGAGAATTGACCACTCGCCAACTATCAAGAAAAACGAACCATCATTGTATTTCTGTGTGTGTAACACATAACACGCATTATTTAGCGTCTCTAAAATCAAAACGGCTTATATTACACTCACAATAATAAAACACGAGACCTACCGTCTCCAATCGTGTATGTAAACACGATCGTTTCAAACGGACACTGATTTCAACAGCCAGCGCCTCTCGTGGCTATTTCCGGCAACTCCTTCGCAAGTAAACAGAGACTAAAAAAGCGACGAACAACTGTTGACAATTGTTCAAATAAACGAACAATTCGATGCGGATTATTGAATATTGAAAATATTATTTACATTTTGTGATTAAGGCAAAAAATATTCTAGTGGAAAATATATATTTTTATTATTCGGAGTAAATAGTTTCGTATTTGTGTCGTTGGCAGGATTAAATCCTTCCGATAATTTCCAGCTGAATTAAGGATGGATAACGACAATCCCGTAATATACGGACTCGAATTTCAGGTGAGAATTTCAATTTCACTTCCTATTTTCTCATTTCATCTTTTTTTTATCCTTTTTATCGCACTCAGGCCCGAGCTCTGTCGGCTCAAACCGCAGAAACCGAGGTCGTGCGCTTCCTGATAGGAACGCAATCTTTGAAATTCGCGAATAACCAAATTCACCTGGTGGAGCTAAATGATGAAAAAGCCAACACACCGAGGACCCAAGTTTATCGTCACTCGGTGGGAGAGGTCTGGTCGCTGGAAGCCTCGCCCACAGATCCTGACAAATTTGTCACTGGTTACAATTGTCTAAATGGTATAAAAAGTATTTTTACATTTATTTATTTGTTTATTTATATACTCGCAATTGCAACTGTATTTTTATAATAATTCATTTTTTATATCTAGAGACTTAGGAGCGTCTTGACGCTAAACTTATCAAACTTTGAGCTGATTAAAAAACGCGTGTACTTATTGAAAATCGAATGGCATTTTATCGATGAAATTGTATTAATATTTTCGATTTTTCATAACTTTTCAATTTAATATTTATAATTTTTATTGTTTATTTATTATTTAATTGCGTATCGTTTATTTATTATTTAATTATTTGTCGTTAATATATTAATTAATGGTTCATTGTTCATTTATTATGTAATTGTTTATCGTTTATTTACTATTTAATTATTTATCGTTTATTCATCATTCAATTATTTATTGCTTATAATTGCGAAAGCCGAAGGTACATGCCAGATGAAGGGCGCTCTTTGGAGGTTGCCAAATCGGCGAGAAGATTACACGAGCGATATCGAGGAGCTTGAGCTGCTGGCGAACATAGAAACGACGTCGTATGGCAACGAACTTTACGTTGTTACTTACAATCCAACGGACGAGTCCCGAGTCGTTTCGGTCGTCGACAACAAATTCGTTCTCTGGGACCTGAACGGTGCCAATGCTCAGGTATACTCTAGTGTCGTTAATCTTCTGGTCTGAAAAATCCTGGCCCTTGAACAGCCAATTTGACAAATTAAATCTTAAACTCAGTACGTTACGATGGGTGTATTGTCCAGCAAAGGTCAGCCTAAATTTACAAACGGAAAATGGAACCCTCACAACGGCGCCAATCAGTTCGTTACCCTCAACGACACCAACGTCCGCGGTTGGGATCTGAGAAATCCCGAGGAGGAATGCTGGTCCATTCCTTCTGCTCACTCGCAAATTATCAGGTGAATTTGCTTAAAGTTCGTCTCACACATTTTTCTTTCAATGATTTGACCTTGGGACAGAGTTGCACTTGTATTTTTTTTGTCAGAGATCTCGATTTCAACGCAAACAGACAATATTTCTTGTCGACCTGCGGTGACGATGGTTACATGAAGTTTTGGGATATACGCTCGACCTCCGAACCCGTGTACTCCCGGATGGAGCACTCCCATTGGGTCTGGAGCATTAGAATAAACCGTTTTCACGATCAACTCGTGCTCACCTCGAGCAGTGACTCTCGTGTCATTCTCAGCAGCACCGCATCCATATCTTCGGAACCGTTCGCTCATGCCGCGATAACGGAAGACGAGAGTGCCGATAACTCCGGCGTCGGGGACAAGTAAGCCGGGATTCTAAATATTCATTACTTTATCATCTCCTCAATGACGTGATAAAAAAGTTTGAAAATTCAAATTCGAGTTTCTATAAAAATTATTTTTGTCTATAAAAAAGAATCAATATCTACAATTATTTTTTTTCTATCATTTTTAAAATAGTCTTGAAACGATAACAAACATAATTTGCTATTTTTTCAATAATCATCCATTTTCATTACTTCAGACTGGAGGACGGAGTTTTAGGACGATACGAGGAGCACGAGGATAGTGTATATGCGGTGGAGTGGTCCTCTGCTGACCCGTGGACATTCGCGTCTCTGAGCTACGACGGGCGTTTGGTACTAAACAAAGTACCAAGAAAATACAAGTACAAAATACTCTTGTAACTCATCATCAATTCATTTAACTATAAAATTATTATGGTACACTATAAATTATACTTATATTTATATACATATACATCTATCGTGTATCGTAATATCTCCGGAGATCTTAGAAGCGTTCGGAAACGCGACTAGCGACGTTTCTCAGTTGACCGTAAACCTTTGAGGGGGGACTTCCCATGATCAAGTTACAGATAGCTCGTCGTGCAAGCTGTATGTTCTGGAACGAGCCGAGAATGTGAATTTTCGTGTCTGCAAGAACGATACGCGTTTTCGTAACGTTCTCGATAGTGAATTTCGTTCTTCCGCTTTTTCCAGCCAATCTTCCAATCGCTCTCGATAAATGATCGCCCTTGAGTGGTTTCACGTCCTGTACTTGAAACGTCTCGACAAACAGATCGTCCAATCTCAGGAGAGCCAGAGCATCCTCAACTTCGAATCCTAAAATGAATGCTTTTACGAAATCTGCCCCTTTCTGCAAATTCGATATGTCGGGGGTTTGCGGTGACGTTCTTATTTCAACGTTACGCGTCTTCAGATTGAAACGTATCTGTAGTTGAAGATGTTCCACCACCGGCGTAAATATTTTCATCCAATTATCCTTTAGCGGGGTGTATCTGTGAGCTGGCACTGGAATCTGGAAAAATTCTGTGGTATTAATTTTTATATCTAATAATGAAATGAAATGAGCTATAGGACTGTATCGGTAGAAGTTTTTCAAAAGTTTTCTCTCCAACCTTGGTAAATGCGATACAAAGAATAAAAGAGTCAGTTCGCGGGCATATTGATAGGGGATTGGGAATTTGTAGTAAAAACCTGCAAGGGTGCACCAAGGAAATACTCTAAGAATAAGAAAAATGGAGAAAGTATGAAAGAAAATAAAATAAATTTAAGTATAAAAAATTGTTCCTTAGAGTCATGTTTAAAAAAGAAAGGTGGTATTGAGATTTTTAATTAATTGATCAATTAATTATACACATACATATAAAAATTGAGTCTTGTTCATTGGTACAAGCACCACTTTAGAATGGCTGGACCGATTTCGTTAATTTTTTTCGTTTAATGTTCGTAATAGTTCAAGTAATGCTCCTATGGAAAAAAAATTAGAAAAATTTGCTTGGGAAATTGAAACTACTTTTTTCTTATGAATTTTGGTAAAAACTCAAAACCACGACTCACGATTCGAACAATGAAAGAGCCAAAATCTTTTTTTCGTTTTGTTTGTTATGAACTTGAAAAAGTTTTCAAGAATAACAAAAATTTGGTAAAATTATGAAGTCAATTTAGAAAGTTTATACAATCATTGAAAATGACAATATCTTGTATGCACTCTAGAGCTTAATTAACAAATTCACAAGAAGATCGTAAACAAATTTATTGAAATTTGGATATGACGACATATGTTGTACTAAGTAATAAAGTAATAAAAAATAATCGAATAGCTAGAAGATAAATAATAGATCAAATAAATAAACAATAAAATGAGAGGAATATCAATGGTAGGAATTACGAAAAATATTGCTTTGACTCACTTTGCGCTGTTCTCCACCCTCGACGTTTTTTACTCGTTTTGAAGCGGATTTCGTTTTCACGTTTCCTTCAATTCCTCTCACGGTGTCAACCTGGCGTTAAATTAGTTGATATTATTATCAAAGGTACAAAATGTTAGAGCAACAGATTGAAATTTTTCACGTTGTAAGAAACGTAACCTCTACATACCTCCATTTGGCTTTCACTCGCATGGCGTCTCTTTGTAGTTGTTGTCGTTTTTGCAGAAGATCCATCGCTTGCCATTTCACCTTTTTTCGTCACAGGCATTTTTTCCAATAAATTGTTGTACAATTTTGTTTAACAATAAACTTTTCGATGGGTTGGAGCACGTGCGTGACCAGTGTTTGTGAAGGACTAAAAAAAACAAACATGGCGGATGAGTCGTCGTCACATCCGGTCTTGGTAGGTTTAATATTTTGGCGGGAAATTTGAAATAAATTAAAATTTGAACAATTTATTTGTATCAGTGAAAATATATTGTTTAAAACAAAAAAAAAACCGCTATCATGTTTTTGTACAAACATAATAAGTTTTGATACTTTTATTTCATTTGGGAATTGAAAAATTTGGTATTTTTTTATCTACGTAAATAATGTATATTCTATATTCAATTCTTCGACACTTTTTTTTTTAAAGATCTTTATTTTATTATAAGAACTACGAAAATTTTGATGGATCGAAGCTTTTAACTTACCCTCCTAGGTTCTCAGACAAACGTCTCGTTCTCTTAGGTATTAGTTATCAAAGTTTGGCTCAATATCAGCCGACAGCTTTGTACAAAAATTTGTGAACGAGTATCAATGATTTTTTGTTTGTTGTATATTCGATATGAGTATAAGGCGACGACGAGGGTATTTGCAGAATATAGAACAAGACAACGAGGACTTTCAGTTCTTTTTTTA
This sequence comes from Mesochorus sp. PSUC_FEM 10030011, assembly GCA_018906735.1. Lineage (NCBI taxonomy): Eukaryota > Metazoa > Arthropoda > Insecta > Hymenoptera > Ichneumonidae > Mesochorus > Mesochorus sp. PSUC_FEM 10030011. The sequence continues at coordinate 534 of JABMBV010004000.1, read as the reverse complement.
TAACACATTTTTTTTTTCTTTTTTTTCCGGTAAGTCTATGATAATTAATAATTAATAACAAGAAAAGAAAAAGAAAAAAACTTCTTCATCAATGTGTCTACAGTAATTATTAAAAGGTACAATTAGCAAATTACTATATTGTGTATTCACTTTGTGTAATAATTGATAATAATATAATAGTCGTAATCTTTTCTTCTTCTTTTTTTTTTCTCATAATTATATAGCACACACACGTTTTTTTTTTATTCTTTCTTTTCACGTGCTTTTGCGATCGCGCGCGTTTTCTACAAATATAATATATGGTACCTAATATTTTTATCTTTTCTTTTTTTTTCCAATATTTTGTTCCATATATCCACTTGAATTATTATCAATCATTCACCTGTACTCTTATATATTTATATTCATTTAATCAAATACTAAAAATACAAATGTTTCTCGTGTAAGAGTTTCAAAGCCATCGAAACTCGCGACTGATGAGTTTCAGTGATTTTAAAAACCCATTTCTCTCTTTCTCTCTCTTTTTCTATATAT
>JABMBV010003989.1:0-19624 GCA_018906735.1 Mesochorus sp. PSUC_FEM 10030011 | reverse complement strand
ATTTATTTTTTTTAATTTTTTTTAGAAATATTAATGATGAGTACAATGTGGCGAGACAAAATTACGAAGCAACGGAAGTTCCGAGTCAGCAGGTGATCTCGCCCATTCGGGAAAAATCTCGAGTTGGCAGATCGACGGCACGAGCTAATCGAGTAATTCAGCAATCTCATCAACAGCAGCAGCAGCAGCAGCAGCAGCATCAAAATTCTTACAATCAAAATGTTCCGGTTGTTGTTTATCAGCAACAACAGACACAACAACAGCCGTTCTCGATCGAGTTGCAATCGATACAATTGAATCAACGCGTCAACCAGGTCGAGATGAATTCCCTTGGTGATGCGAGCCAAGTCAATGCTGCCCAGATTACGAACCACTTGACCGGAACTCCCAGCTACGTACAAACGATTTCAACCAATTCGCACAATCAGCCACGTGCCATTAGACCTTTGCCCTCACTTTCTACACAACAACAACAACAACAACAGCAGCAGCAGCAACAGTCGATTGCCGATTCTTTCAAAGTTTCTCAACAATCGCAACAACAGCAAGGCTACAAATTCACATCACCTGGACAAAATTCCAATGTTCAACAGTGCAAATTTCGTAATAGTGGTTTCAAAGTATGAACATTATTATTTGCTTTATTTCACTTTATTTATTATCAAACAATTTCATCACATCTACTTAAATATTTTTAATTCAATATCCCCTGTAAAATCAATAAAAACAAATTATTATTCGGTATTTTAAGAATGAGGTATCTTCTCAATCATCCAAAATGTATTTAAGTTTATTTTTGTGTAAAATTCACGTATGACATTAATCAGGATACCTATAAAAGTGTATAAAAATCCGGAATAACTAGGTAAATAGAAAATTTAATGATTTTTTTTATTGTAGAAATGTGAAGAGAGGTGAGAAACTCGTGGCTGCAGTTGAGTTCTGAGTATTGGGAGGGCGAGGATGCAATTCAGGGGATTATAGGGTGGACCAATTTATAGGATTGCAGGATCAATCCGATTTAGGAGATTGCTAGATTAGTTCAATTTGGGAGACCGTTGGAGCAGCCTAAAGGGACAGGTCCCATAAATAAACAAACAACTTTCTAAATATGATATATATACGAGGAAATTGATAAATTTGAATGATCTATATTACATTCCTAAACGACTGGAAGCTCCGCCGAATTGGAGTGAAAGATGAGAAATGTTAGAAATGGTCTGTGGGATTCATGAATATTTAATTCGAGATCTGTATAAATATACGGAATATAAATATAGTGGATAACAGTCAACGACAACCAAGACCTCAATTCGAAGGCTCTTGACGTCAGAGTCCCAGTCGCGTACAGCGAAAGTGATAATTTTTTCATTCTTTTTCATCCCGATTCTTAGCAACGTCTGCATCTTTTTTTTTATATATGCAAAGTTAGTCAGATTCAAAAACGGCGTGTTCGGAGCCCCGGGCAAAACATCACTTCCGCTCGAATTTTCACCGCATCGTGTGTGGACTCTCGAGATTATAAGAGTTGATTGATCGCGTGTCACGATATCGTCTCGTATCGTTGGTGGCACAGCCATTTTTTTTTCCTTTCGTTTTCTTCTTGGAGTATCGATCAATTTTATTCACGTTTAAATTGTCGAATGGAACAATTTCGTAAAATAAACTCAACGCATTTTCATGAATTTTAATTTTATAAATTCGTTAAATTATCTTTATTTTAACATACAATTTATGAATTTTCTATAATCTAAAAAAGCTTTATTTTCTTCGGACTTCCAACCACAAATTAGTTGGATTTTTGGTTGAGCGTCGATTGAACCACATCACAATGAACATCTGAGTTGGTTTTCATTTCGGTCCAATTTGGTCTCATCTAATGGCAAGTTTATTTAGAAAATTGTGTAATATGTGGCATATCTCGTGGATTTCCAATGAGTTTTTTTGACTCATCATGAACACTCAAAGTCTTGAACCGCAATAATTTTCACAATTTCATAGGTTTGCGTTCCAAGCAAATTTTTCCATAAAAATGTACTTCAGGATTACGAAAGATTGTCATTTATTAGGAACTTTGGGCAGGGTGGGTTTGAGCAATCATTTCATTTTTTCCCATATTGTATTCCAACGTGAGAGTCGTTTTTCTTTGAATCACAAAGTATTTGCACCGATTCGGGCCTCAGCTGATGTGTCTTGATTGTTCAGCTGCAGCCTATCTCTCGTCGTTGTCGTAGTTGCTGTCGCTGTCGTTGCGTTTCCACTTCTCTCCGCGTTATTTCTTCTTTGTCCCCTGCCGAATGTACAGCTTATGATATTGCTCAGGTACTGAGTTCCAGTCGTCAAAACCGTTTGCGTGTTGTTCGTCGAATGTTCACCCGCGTTCGTCGTTTCTTCGCTAGCGACTTTTATGTCTTCATTCCATCCTGATGCTGTAACGAGATTAGCACTCGTCGTATTCCGTCGATTCGACGTCGATGAGTTTTCGAACTCATTTGTAATCGTACGCAATCCCTGACTCGTCATCTGCATCGACGTGCCGTCAAGGTCCGACTGTATCGCCACTGAATATGGCGGTGGATTCGAATAACTGCTCGTTGGAGTTCCAGGCTCTGTGGAGGCCGAACGAGATATCGTTGGCGGTGGCACCCCTGGGGGTGGTGATGATTCACCACTTATCACCACAGCATAAGGTGGAGGCAGATCGGTGATCCAGTAAGCTTGATAAGCCGGAGGTTCGGCGAGCTAGAAAAAGTTTATTTATGTTTTTCAAAGTTTCTGTTGAAAATAAATTTATTGTCGATAAAATCATAAAGAAATTGTCGCTAAAATCTATGTTGTTAATGGATTAAGTGATAATTCAATCATGAATTAATCCCGCAATAATGTGACATGTATATCCAATTTGTGTCATGATGAATCACATACTTTGTTGAAAATTAAGGAAATGATGGAACTTTCACAGAATTTCTTTGATATTTTTCATTTCTATAAATTGTTCAATTTGTTTGGAGCAAGGACATTGTTTCTATTATGTTCAATTTTGTATTTAATCACAAATAGACTAGGGTGAAGTAAATGAGATGAAATTACTTTGTTCGGTCTAGCATATTGACGAAATAATTAATGGTAGAGGTGTTAACCGCCTCAGGCTACTTCGTTTCGATATTATCAGAAAATTGCATGAATAATCTCGTGCAGAAACTAATAAAATGAATAAAAAATTGCAGATGTAGTATTTAATATCTTGTAGCGTGTTTCACGTCAATTAAAATAAATTTTTAACGACATGGCTTTTTAATAATATATCATTTCTTAACTGGGTTATATAGCCCCAGAGCATTGACCGAACGTCCCACACATCGGAAATAGAAATAGTTTCATCACTAATTCTACTCTACGTTCTGCAGTTGAAATACAAATAGACTCTGTGGCGAGATGAAAACGTTCATACTTGTATACACTTATATACAATTTGATGATCATAATTTATATTTGAAAAATAGAACAATTATCGCTGCACTGTAAATAATCAAACCTCACCCAACCTTTTTTACTTCATACGACGCATGTAAAATAATAATTACCTATATTAAAAATTTTAAGTGATAAATATCAGAAATACTTAGATCAAGGTAAATTTTTAAAGAAAAATAATAAATATTAGGATAAATAAATAAATTATATGAGAAAATTAGCAATATCAAAGATTTTTTTTTACCAAACACCTTAAAAACTTTTTGCAAATTTAGTTTGAAAAAAAAAACGAAAAATTCATAATTTTTCGAAATCAATGGTTACCTGGGCACAATTGTCCACAGAACCAGAAACCGACTGTATGCCTCCTCTTTGCTGTTCGAGGATTCTAGCTCCCTCAGACAACATTATTCTCTCGTGAGCTCTCCGAGCATTGCAAGCTGCGTAGCCACAGGCGAATAGGAAAAGTAACGTAAGAATTGTTAAGGCGATCCACATGTACTTCCAACGTAATAGTACGGATGCCACCATAGCAGCGCCAACCCATGCAATCAACAAGGTTGCAAGTGAACGACTCGAACAGTCGACATCCTGGTTTTCATTAAAAAAAAAAAATTAGCAATAATTAGTCACGAATAATCATCAAAATTCTTCGTTTATAGTCATCAAGATTTTTTCTCCGCCTTTCTTTACACTAACACGTGGTTAATTAATTATGAACACAGACAAAAAGTTAATAAATGTGTGAAAAATTAGTATTTGTCGAAAATTTTAGTAAAGCGAGTGCAATTTAGTACAAGCTTCACGACAAAGATAAAATTCGTAGAGTTTTTTTCAACATTATTTTATCACTGTAACTTTTTCTCTGTTATAAAAAAAAAATTATTAATATTAAATCAAATAAAGTTGGTACTATAAATATTTTTCCAATGAAATTCTTATTTTTTTTTGTTCTTTACCATTAAAACAAACAAATCCGAACATCGAAGAATGTTTTTACATCGTAAAATAATTATTTTCTCCTACCATCGATCTCAAATAATATAATTCGTATTTTGTATACATTTTTTTCTTTTACGAAAAAAATAAAACGTTTTGTATCTCTATATAATTATTATTCGTCGCTTTTATCGGCGATGAATTCGCGGGACGTACTCTGTACTCGAAAGAATTGATACCGTCGTCCATACCGTAGCGTCTAATCCTTAAACGATCCACATCAGTGATGCCTCTCATAACTCAACGTTTCTGTAAAAAAATAAACGTAAATCGTCCAATTTTTTTTTCCCGGAAATCTAATGTACGCTGATATTGACGATTTATTATCGATTATTATAGATGACTTAGAGTCGTAGCGTCGATACAACAAATAATTTTTTATATGCCATTTATTACGATAATTTTTCGTAATGTACACATGTGCCGCGTTGCAATAAATTATAGCTATCAGGTAATCAGACTGTGGTTCGTAGTAACCGGGGGGAATAAAAAATCGTCGCAGCGACGATAAACGTAACACGTTCAATGAGAAAAACAAAAATGTATGATAAAGCCAGCAAAACATTACCAAATATATAGATCATTCAAAATAATTATAAGCACATGAAAATAAGTTTGAAGAGAAGATGTACATAAACAAGTTGCAAAAACAGCATTTAACGATGTTGAAATATTTTTAGGTGAGACGCATAATTTCTTTTCACAAAGTTTTATAGGGTGTATTCCAGAAATAAAGAAAAATTAATTAATTTATGAAAAATTAATTCTCCAAACAAATTGAATATTTGTTTACGAGCCTATTCATAAATAAATTTATTAATATTTATGTTTATCTTAGAATACCCCAGATAGTTGAATATATAATGAAAAATTTATAAAAAAAATTCAAATGCAAAATATTTGCTTTTGTATATTTGTATATTTGTCGCGCAATTGCAAACCTACTCGTTCGTTATCATGCCGATTTGAGCCCGTTACGATATAGAGATCAGGTGGCGTCCTCAGCATTCTGTCGTGAGAAGATCCGAGATACGCGTGGCGTATGGTAAAAGCCAGTGGCATTTATAACAAATTCGTTGCCTTTATTGTTGTTTCGATAACAGACGATTAAGCGTACCTTCAAAACCAATAATTTTCGATTAAAAACCACCTGTGCAGCTTTCGATGCTTACGCGATATTTTCTGGAGGGGGAAGAAGATAATTTTATAAACGTTGTGAAATAGTCAGTTGAAGAGAAAAAGTGTCAGATCGAATCGCTTCAACTTCCGCTAATGTTGCGAGATATCAGCCTAATTTTTACTCGCAACTGCGCGACGTATCGCACATTCGTAAACGTAAAACGAGATAAGCATTTCCGTGATCGATTCACTGCGCGTGAGATCAAGATGAAACGTGTTCCAAATGAGGAATACTCATAATCAATTTTTGTAACTCTCGATTATCTTATCGGATCTTATCACTTAACGACGAGAAAGTAATATAAAAAATATATATATATAGAAAAAAAACTGTCAAAGTGGCGTGAACGAACGTCGTGGCGATTTCTTAATACGTAATCCTCTCGTACTAACATAAACGATCATTTTTATCGTTAATCGATAAGTTTTCGATAAATTTCTTTCCAATATTATTTTTTTTAAATATTTTTCCGGTTCAACACCGCTTTAAACCCATTACAAACATTGCTTGCACAGTTTTAACAATGCATAAACAAATCGATGTTTTTAACGCAACATTTTACACTAAAATAATTTATATAAATGATCATTGGAACCAATTATGAATGTAGGAACAAATTTTATACATATAAGACAAAAAAAGCTCATTGAGAATTTATGCCCGACATGCCTTTGTATAACGAAACAATATTTTTATGCTAAAAAAGTTGATTGTAGGAAACGTTAATCTTTTTGATAAAATATCAAAAATAAACTCATTACAAGTAATTAATAAGTTTCCACGAATTAAAATAATTTATTCAACAAAAAAATTGAAAATAATTTGAATCTTCCATTATCAATTTCATGCAATTCGTTTGTATGAACATTGTTTTTTTCTTTTTCACAATGATTGTGTGTATTCAAGACATAATCGGGATACACACATCTTATCGTGAATTTCGCGACAGTCTTTTGTTTATTTATTTTTTTTTCACGACTCTTTGATAGCAATAAACCTTGCATTTCAAGTCCACGGTGATGTGTACAGCGTGTCTGGCTTGTTTACAACAAAAAATGCGAATTTTATGAGCAGACGGAATAATTAATTGTATCACACAGTCGTAAAAAAATTTGGGTATGCGATACGTACATATTTTTCAAATTATTTTATGCTGTTGAGTATTTTGTGATCAATATAGATTTGAAAACAGTACGAAGACAAAATTTTATGCTAATTTCTATTTGATATTGTTATGACGATGTGATGAAATTCGGTTAATTGGAACGGAAATAATTAAAAAAAAATAATTGTAAAATAAATAATACTTTGATGTAGCTTTAACTTAATTTTTGTTAAGTTTATCTAAAATTATAGTCAATTTTACTTAATTGCACAAATGATGTTTTGTATCACGTTTAAAAATTAGCACGTGCTGCACTGATTCTAAAGTTATTAAATACAAAATACATTAGTTGAAGAAATTTCATATAAACTGAACTTTTTTAACATTATTTAAAATAAAAAAAAATGACATAAGGTTTCATACACATTCCACAAAATATTTTATAATGAAAAGGTCGTCTTCAAAAATGTCAGTCGACGTATAAACGAACTTGTTACTGTGAACTGTAAAAAAAACTGATAATTGTGTTTCAATTCAATGGAAAATTGCAAATCTAATCTTTTCTTCATTCTTCTCTTTATTAAGGTATATAGATACAAACCTTGCTTTTCAATTTTTTTAATTGATCGTATTTTCTCCTTTTCGGTGGACTTTGTTTTTTTCTGCCACTACACTGCACGAAAAAGTGCCAAAAAGGGACGACACTGATCTTGATGAACGAAAGACGTCATCTTCTCAATCGTTGCACTTTTATTTACTCTTTTTTTAAATTATCTTTTAAAAAATGTTCTTTCATCTCATGCACATTGATAAAATATTTGTTATTCGTTTGAAAACTTATGCAGGATTGAATAACAAAATTAATTGATAATTAGACAAATATAGCTTGTTTGCATAATTTGGAAACAAAACTTGATGCTCGCCCTCGACACTTACTTGCCACAGGATTACCTGGTTATTCGGAATCGAGACTAAAAGGTGTTGCACTTGACAGATCTACAGTTAACGCGATAAAAGTAATAAGCCCCTCTTCTCTCACTTTTTTGCGACTGACAATTGCAATACTTATCATCTTACTGATGAGCGATCCGGGGTTTTATCTATTCGTTATCTCTCTCACGCTCTTTTTCTCTCTCGACATACGCACTCGTCAGAAACACATTTTTTAAGTGCTCCAGCAATTAGACTCCCACTTTCACCCTTGATAATTTTAACAAAAGCACCGATACAAAGTAAAGATAAAAATGAATAAGAAAAAAAAAAATCTTATCGTTACGGTGCTACGAAGGTTGTGTGAATAATATTTTTTTAATGAAATTTAAAATGTTACAGGATTACGATTCTCTAAAGTCATAAAAATTAACCTTCACCTATCTTCTTATGACAATTTTTTTTCTTCTTCAATTTTCGTAAATTGAATTTTTCAGTGTCATTGTTCCCTGTCAGATGATACGGCAAGTCTATACGCAGTCATCGGGGTCAAGAATGTTTTTTATCCTCTTTTTATCTTAGAATCAAGCGATCGGTACCATTGCACCTTGTTATCGTCGAATCAACGATTTATCATATAAACAAAAAAGCTACTAATTCTCAAGTTTTCGCGGTTCAATTTGCATTTTCATCTTGCTATCAACGATGCATAGAAAATTATCATGTTTATCGTGAAATTCCATGAATGTGAATGAAGTTTGTTTTCTACAGAAATTTTGTAAACAAACCTAATAACTGCCTTACAATCTTGTAAATAACGCTTATAAAACTCCAAGTTTAGTTTTGAATCGCAAGATAACAATTTAGTTAAAATTGGCAGCTTTTTCTTCGAGTTCTTTATTTGCCTAAAATTAATACGAAAAAATGTTTGGCAATACATTAAAAAATGGTCGTCGAGACCTCAACCTCAATGAATAATTCTAAGACAAGAAATTAAGTCATAAAAAGTAAGAGGTTTTTTTTCAAATATTTGTGATTGTTTTATTCACGAAATACATAGTAACATCCTACATACATTATAACTTAGGTCCTATTTCTTATGAGTCTAGTGCTTAATTGTTCATATTTGTAAAAACCTGATAGATATCGTGACTCTAGATTCCCAAAGTTAAAAAAAAGAACATACACACACACACACGCCGACGAAATCGTGTCGAGGGAAACAAAAATTCACAAGATTTGCGGGTCGAGTGGTCAGAGCACGTAGGGATTTTCGTAACTTTTCATCTATATGTACATACGCACTCAGGCTCACTAGCTAAAAACGAATTTCTACGATTTCTTTCTTTTTTTTTTTTAATTAATTTAAATATCGATACTGTTAATACTTTACGGTTAATAGTTGAATTAACGTTTAACGATCAATCTATTAATTTTTTCTTGTTTCCTTTTACTTATAACAATAAGTTTATTAGACGTATTTTCGTTGCTTTTAATGTCGATCACTGTCCAAACAGAGCGTGTCAAAAATGACCTCACTCGATCTTTATATCTCTGGCACGATCGTTTGAACGATGATCAAGATCGTTATGCACATTTTTCTTTTTTTTTCTTCACAATATTTTCCTTCTTTCTCCTGGAGACCGAGTGAAATATTGACGAAAATCATGTCGTCGTTAATCTCATCAATCCCTGTCCCAGTTAATAAATAAAGTTAACCAGTACCATAACCAAATTTCTGGTGGAATGTTTTTTTTTTTTTTTAAGTAGCGGATCAGTAGCTTTTTCTAAATTCTCGTCATTCTTTTGGCAATAAACAATTTCGTGCAAATAATCAAATTACGTTTCGACATGAGAAACAGATCGTTTTTCAGGTGCAAAATTGAATATTTGCACGATTGTGTTTGTTTTTTTTTTTTCGAAATCGCTCGTTTCTACCTCATCGTTTTACTTTGATATTATTTACGATATTATACTCATGTAATTATGATCGAGCAAATTCGAAAGAGACGAAAAATCAATATGTCTTATTGAATTTATTTAGGGCAATAGTCTAGGGTTGAAACGTCCCATGTGCAAAATCAGCCCTGTAGGATTGTGTCGTACAAAATAAAGGAATGGCCTGTCCAATTTTAATCTTTGTTTCTCCGTTGGATCATTCTGTCGTGCTGATCGAGTTTGTCTGTATCCAGATACCAACGGAGTCACTAAGCCCATCGAGTTATCATTTTTCTCATCAGACGAATAATCCATAACAGACTCATCAATTTGTTCTTCAGACTCTCTTTGTTCACGAGCATTTCTCAGTGGACTGCCTGGATATACTTCTACATGGTGACGACCACTTATTATGTTTTCGTCGCCGCAGGTGCTGAACAGATTCATCTGAAACAATATTTGAGACATTGAATTCAAGCTCATTTCTTCTGATTTGTAATTTCCATTCCCAATAATTGTTAAATTGGTTAAAGAAGAAAAAGTGTAATAGAAAATTTGCTGCTGTAACGGTACAATTACAAATTAATTAATATTAAGGGACCTTAATGTTATTTCCATACCTGAAGTACGTCAGCAAGATGTAGATCGGTCCTAACTCCATTGATGCCTTTGAGATCTGCCTGTTTAGAGAATAACTGATCCAAACCCATTCTCTTAAGTGCTGCAGTGGCATTGATAACCGAGCGATGACTAAACTTAGGCACCTGGAGTTCCAACCCCGGTCGGGGAATCAGAACTTTGAGCAATTTGTTCCACGAGCCATCGTGAGTCGCGCCTCTGACGATTCTCTGTTCAAGACGATCCAATGTGTCGCCAGGTGCGGTTACACCTTGTTGCCCTGGTATTACGAAAATCGTTGATACGAGCTTGTCAATCCCACCGAGTGCTATAGCCGTTGCATCGAGACTCGGTTCGTAACCAGCCAGGACTCCCGCTCGCCATACGGTTGCTGGTACCGGAATAAGTTTTCTCTGTCTGACGGCTGGTGAAACAGCGAAGTAAAGTTCACCATCACGACCTTCGGAACTGGCTGCACTGGAATTACAGTCAGTCTGGAAGACATTTGCCGAGAGTGCTGCCAATGGCGAGCGAAGTGGTACACTGTTGGTTCTAACAAAATCCTTGATTCTACCACCGGTTTGTTTTCTAATCATCAGATTTGTCCGTCTTCTCACGAGATCGCTTATTGTCGCGAAATTCACTTCAGCCACAATACCATCGTAAAACTGTTGAGCTTGCTCTTTATAGAATGGCATGAGCTTGCGAACTTTCAATCTATCGGCAAAAAGCTCCCGGACAAATGCTGCATTTGCGACACCTTGATTTCTGGCCAGACCAACGGCGTCAGTTACATTTTGGAATACAAGATGCGGGTTGAAAGATGCGACATCGTCGAGTTTAAGAACGTCGTTCATTTGATCGGAAGTCGGACCACGGGCACCCAAAAATACCATGGCCAGCATACTCGTCATACCAAATGGTGAAACAGCGAGAGATCTTGCCGAACTCAATCCTTTGTTTGTTGCAGTCCAGAAAGTGAAAGCCAACTCATTGCACAAATTCGCGAAATACGCAATATCGGTCTCGAGATTTTTCACTGTACTATCTAATCCACTTGCGCTCTGAGGATGATCGAGGGACACTGGTGGTCTTTCGGTTGAAGCGACCTTTTGCTCGTTTTGAACAACGTTCGACGACGATACTTCTGCTGTAATCGGTCGTTTCGCGTGTGTTCCTCCGGTTTTTGATAAAGCTGGATAAACTTGCTGAGGTATTAGGGTCCATTGATCTTCTGCGGGTCTGACCTGGTCATCTTTTTTAATGTTCATAGTCGGCTTGTGTGCAGGTTTTACAGGCTTCGAAATTGGAGCCTCGGTGACTATTTTTACGGGTGCACCGTTCTCGGGCGATTTTATTGGCTTGTCTTGTATAATAGTTGACTCGGTAACTTTCTTTATGGGTTTATCATTTTCGGGTAATTTAATTGGTTTATCTTGTTTTCTAACTGGTTGAGTAATCTTTGAAAAATTTGATAATTTACTTGAATTAGCATTCGTTGTGATTTCACTTTTTTCTGATAATTGAGCATTAGAATCCTTTGCTTGATTAGCAGATGCTTTGTCGGTAATGCTAATTGGTGTCTTTGTCGTTGAATTGAAGACAACACCTGTATCTTTGATCGGCAACGTATCGCTATCACTATTTTTCTTTATTGGTTTTCTAGTATTATCAGCCTTCAATGGATTTTTTTCAATTTTGATTTTTTCAGCTTGTTCCTCACCTAAACGAATTCGTGTTTCCGTAAACGATGGACTAACAGAGTCTTTCTTTATCGATGTATCTACTACAATGCCATTATCATTTGGTGATAATTCGCTTATATTCACTACGAGTTGGGGTTTAATTTTTTCTCCCAGCTTTGCGTAATGATCCTCGTCAATTGGTGCAGCTTTCGGAGTTGTTGGCTGTTCATCAACTACCTGATTTTGCGGAGATTTTTGAACATCTCCAACTTTTTGACTCAAAACATCGGTAATCGGTCGTTTTGTTACTAAAACTGCAGTATCATTAACTCGAATTCTGATTTCTTCGATTTTTTGAGGTATAGTAACTGGACTTGAGGAGGCGATAGTTCTTTCGGTAGAAGTAGATTCTGAAATAGTGTCTAGTTTCTCATTTTTTTTCTCATCAATTTTCAGCATAGATTGATCTTTGCTGGAGTTTATTCCTGTCTTTTCAAGTGTGCTTACAGTAGTAGTTTGCAACGAAATTTTCGAATCCGATTTGCTACCATCTTGCGACGACTGTACAGGATTCTGCATCGTTGTGACTGATTGCGAATTTTGAGTCGTAAGAAATGTCTGAATTGTCTCATCCTTTAATGGTTTCTTAGTTGTTACAGGTATTTGAACCGTGGATACGATTGTTGAAGTCATTTGCTCAGAGAATTTTTCCGGTGCAGCATCAATTTTTACGTCGAGATTTTCTGATTTGTTTATATTTGTTGATTCGGCAGATGGATTTGGACTTTTTATTTTTATTTCTATCGTTTCAGGCCGTTCTGTAGTAATGTCTGGTTTAAATGATGTGCTGATATACGGCTCTGTTGTTTCTGAATCTTTCATCAATTTGTTCGACTCTCCAAGCTCGGAAATTACTGGTACAGATATTTTTGTATGATTTTTGAGAGTCTCATCGACTGGGACATTGAGAATCTTTGTTGGTTTTTCAACGGCAAGCGTCATATTCTCTTTTATTATTTTTGAAACATCGATCAACTTATTTTCAGACTCCGTGTATTCAGGAACTGAAATTGTAGAGGTATCGACACGATTTTCAGGTACCCCATCAACTATTAATGTACTTATCGTCTTCGCTGGTTCTTCAGTTACAACTGCATCCTCTATTAATTTGGTGGTTGTATTTTTATTTTCGGGTATTGTTGCAATAGCTGCAGGCGTCGTAGATGCTTCAATGTTAATGTTTTTACGAGTTGTTATTTCAACGATAGTTTCCTCTATTTTGGGCTTGGCCGGTGATATTTGAGTGATTGAATTTGCATGATCGATTATTGTTTTTTCAGGACTGTCAATGAGAATAGAATCATCTTTCGTCAGTTCGATTTTTTCAACCAGTATTTCAGGTGGATCCGTTACAGAAATTTTTGATGTCAATGATTCTGCAATTACGACCTTCTGTGTATCATTGCTTTCTTTTTTAAATTCATGTATTTCAGGCTTCGTAATATTTTTGGTTGAATTTTTGTTATTTTTAATATCACTGATCTTCGAGTCCTCGGTTACGTTGCTTGAAGTAGCGTTGCTTATAATTTGCACTTCGGGCAGAGATTCTATTGGATCAACAGTTATTAAATCTGCATCAGAGTTGGAAGCAGCTACAGTCGTTGTTGGAATTGTAGACGATGGAAAACCCGCAATCAGGCCACTGGCTATATTGTTTGGTGGAACACTTCCAGCCTCTGGTAAATTCAAGGGTACAACTGGCGATGGGCTGACATCAACGGTCGATGATTCTATCATATTATTTATCAATGTAACTGGGTCAGTTAATTTTATTCTGACCAATGGAGATTCTGTACCATTGTCCATACTTGCCGTGGGTAGAGATTCATTTATTTTGTGAAACTTGGTTGGTTTAGCTTCCGTTATATCGATACGGACTATCGATGGTTCCGTATGATTATCGCTTAATTCAATCTTTGTTGGTATTTCTACTTTATGATTTTCCGGCTTCAGCAGTTCATATAGAATTGCTGGTCTATCTGTCTGAATTTTAACTGGTGATACTGTGTGATCTTTAGACGCAAATGTGCTCGAACTTGTAGAACTTTTGATAGTTGTTATAGGTATCATAGTCGTAGATTTCTCTTTTAACACCGTTCCAATACCTAACGATTCCTTGATAGTTTCAATTTGTATAGACTCTTGGGTTTGCGCTATTACTTTATCAGTTGTGATGTCAGAGGAAGCTTGTATTTCATCCGTTTCAGGTTTCAACTTATCTGGTTTTGGAATTGGTGCTTCAAGTTTTTCGGCGATTGTTTGATCAATTTTATTTATAGGCACTTCCAATGATTCGTTTGACAATACCCATGTACTTTTCACGGTGGTGGAACTTTCAATTTCTGATGATGAAGTTGTCACAGGAATTGTGGTTGAAGATTCCGTGCTCGGAGTATTGTTCAATTTTTCAGCAGATTCTTTTGTGTTTTCCGTATTAGTGATGGATGAATTTTGATGAACTACTGGTATTTTCGTAGTGGTTGAAGGCTGATCTAGTTGAGCAGGCGCTGGCACTTTAGCTTTATACTCAGAAGTCTCAGGTATCTTAGAAATTTGTGGTGTTTCTGGAACTTTTATATCTTCCATGTTGCCGGGTTCTTCTGCATTCACACTAGCTACATTCTTCTTTTCTGTTGTGTCGAGACCTGCGCTTTGGCCAAGTGGTAGGACTGAAGGCATTGCGTCTGAAACCTGTGATATCATACTCGATAGAGAATCGGCCAATTCTGTTGAAAGAGGTTCTATAGGTTTAACAGAACTTGATTCTAATATAGTTTCCGGTTTTATCGATATTGTAGATGTAGAAGGTTGAATTCCAGGAGAGGTTGAAATCTTCGGTGGTTCAGTTTTATTGACATTAAGTTTGGAAATGTTTAATTGACTCTCAGGCTTTATCTGTTCGTCAACGAAGTGATCAGTAGCAACCGTTCCGGGAATGCTGCCCGTAGGATCGCTTAAGGTTTCAATTATGTGCTCAATCGAGGATGCTTCGGATGGCAAAGTTTCGTGAGTAGGTACCTTCTTTTCTGGGATTATATCAGGCATAATCTGGTACATCGGTTTTTCACTGACAGCGGGTTTTATCGAGACAGTTGTTTCTGTGATCGGTTTAACGGTTGTTTTTAATTCTGAGAACTTGGTAGTTTCAAATTGTTTAATAGGTTCATTTGATTTGATCGGCTCTTCAACATTTTCCACAACTTTTACTGGAATGTTGTCGTCAACTTCTTCGATAGCAGGTGTCGAGCTAGGTAAATTATTAGTGATTATATCAGAAACTAATGAAGTCATAGTCTGAGGAAGGTTTCCAATGAAAGAAACTCCCTGCGCGAACAAGCTATTCTCAGTTGTCGTTTCACTGGGTTGCTTTGTAGTTAATTCCGCCTTTAAAGTTGCCGAATGAAATTTAGATTCTGTAGTAGGTTTAACAGTTGATTTTTCGGTAATTAATTCAGGTTTTTTAGTCTCCATAGACTCTTGTATATGATCAGCCTGTTCTACAATCGGTTTTGATGGTTCGTGCAATGGAATCTCCTCGTGGCCTGAAACTTTCATGGATGTCGAATGAGTTTCGGCAATGACCGTCATCGTCGCTGGTGGATCGGATTCCGGTAATTTAGAGATTGATTGAGAAGTTATTATTCCTAAATCGGGCTTGGCAATTGGTTTTTTCACGTGTGAAACAACCGAAGGTTTGACACCACCAGGACTGAAATTGATTTCGATCATTTCTGGAATCTTGTCATCTTTGATTGTCACTTCTTCGTCAATAGATTCCTCAACAATGCTCGGCTTAGACGGAAGTTCCTCAGACTGTGCAACAGTTTCAATTTTTTCAGGTTGATAAGTGTTGTGCATTTCAATCGGTTTAGGCTTCGTGTCCATGTGTGTATTATTATGGGCATTGATTTTATCTGCGGATATGGTATTCAACATTTGGAAAACCGGCATGGAATCTTCCTCGGGTTGATGAACTGGCAACTTTTGTTCGACCGTTATAACCGGTACTTGGATCATCGGTTTCTCGTCATGGTCTTCCATTTCCAAGAATCCAGTTGGTTTTTTAACGCCATCGTAATCCGTTGATGATGATGATATGGGTTCTTTGGTGGGCAACATTGTCGTGGATGTTTGAACTCCCGAAGATTCCGGTATTTTAGTGACTACAGTATGCGCAATGATTGGTGTCTCACTGATGTCCATGGGTGAGCTAGAATCACTAACGGGCGCAGTTTCAGTCTCGCCACCAAGAATCGCTGGTAGAATGCTACTCCATTCACTGTTTACGTGACCCGGTATTGTCGGCATAGAAGTCATCATAGTTGCCGGTTTGTTTAATTCACTCTTGAGAACATTCTGCACATTTTGGACTACATCTGCGACCTGGAATAAAAATATGATCGAATAAATATCGATTGATTTAGAAAAATTGTTTCTATTTTTCTTTGGAATTGAAATTTTTGAATTCGATAGGATAATTAAAATTGCAATTATTTACTTACCTTCATTCCTCCGTTCGCAACATCACCGACTTTCTGTGGTTCGTGAATCTCAATTGGTAAATGACTACCGCCAGCCGCAATAAGACTCTGTATCTCCTTTTCGGTCATTTGCTTCGTCACTACATCACCTTCTTTGTTGAGGGTGTAAAATTGAAATCTGTCTGGTCTCATGAGATCTGCTGGGGAAGCCAGCATGTCCTTGGACGGTATAACTCTCCTGCGATCTGCTGTATTCGACTTCATGCTGTTACTATCAGCTAAATTGTCCGGTTCTCCCGTAATGACCGAGACCGATGTCACCACACTGAAAATAAGATTAATTTAATTTTAATTAAGGATAAATATCGCTGAAATTTTAATGAAAATTATAAACTTCATTTGAGGAAGAATTAAATTTATTATTATTGTGCGTTCTTTTAACATTTCTTTCCCTAAAAATTTGCGAAAAAAGGTATAATGAAGAATGAAATTAAAAAAAAAAAATTCGTCTATTTCCATAGATTTCATTATGCAAATTCGATTTTTTGGTGTAATGATAATTCATTTCTTAAGATAAATACACTTCGACTGATATTAAACCGTCATTATTGTGATTTTGATTCGCTTTTACACATAAAAACTTCCATAAATAAAGTTGTGGATACGCAACACATAGGATTATGAAGCGCATCACAAATCGACTCCCCTTGAAAGGGTTCTTATGTCGTTACAACGATAATCCCTAGTACGTGCGAAAGAGATAACTATATACGTACAAGCATCTTGATTATCTGACTAAGCCAAATGTTGGAAAATATATCAAAAGATAAAACAGTTCATAAGTTACTAAGAAAATGAATACTACATTGATTTCTTCAACTGATTATTTCGTTACGTTAAAAAAATCGCAGATTATAAAAAAAAATCAAATAAAAAAAAAAATCAAATATATATTGGTAGATTCAACTATTTTTGATCTGAGTGCACTTGTTGACTTGTCGACATAAACTTTATGTAGATATCGTTTTTATAATAATTTATAAAAATAATCAATTTAAGTAGAAACATGAATGAAATGAAGATGACATATTGGATAGTCAATACTTGAACAAAATAAAAATCTTTTAACAAACGCAGCGGTCGTTTCGTTGCCAAATTATTGGAAAAAGAAAATATATAAAATTATAAAAATTTTGATCGACCTGCAATTGAGATTTCAGATGATTGATTGAAATTTTATTAATGGAAAAGAGAAAATTCAGCACTGACAAACTTAAAAAAAAGATCATTTGTAAAAATGTAATATATAATGAAACTACTGATGAAATTTTACGTAACGATATTAAGTTCGAACCCAAACAACGTTTACAGACTTATAATCTACCAAGTGTCGCATAGGTCACGAGAAAAGAAATTTTTGTAGGATTGTAGTGTCAGAATACCTATCATTTCAACAAATAATAATATGCATGGGCTTTCCGAGGATTTCAAACATCATTGATTACAAAAATGCACGTCAAAAACTTACACATGTCTTTCTTATAATGAAATAATAACAATCTCTAAAAATGTTTAATTTATGAAGAATTCAGAAATTCAAAAACAATTATCAAGCTTTTATTCGACGTATTAGAAGATACATTTATTTCATGAACGAGGTTTCATTGAATGAATCATAATAATAAGTAAAAAGCATAAACTTTAATCATTAATTTAACTGAGGAAGCATAAAACCATCAGTTAATTAAAAATCATCATTTTGTCAATATAATTTATGGGAAATTTACGTGAATTTCTGAGAACATTATTTCACAATGTGTAACAAATTTGAGAAGATTTTGTGGTCAAGTAATCGAGATATTCATTGTTTAAAATGTTATTTTTAACGTGAGCTCCTTTTGAAAAATTTCGAAAAATTACAGATTTCAACTGTAAGTATTTTTACTTTTGTAATTGTCAATAATCAGGAAATTTCGTTCAAAAGTTCAATACGTCCTTGAGCTTTCTATTAACAACATTTTATGGCGCAAAGTAGTTAAATAATTTTTCCATAAGAAACGATAAATTTCATTTAACTATAAAAATTTCAATTTTTATGAAATAACAAATTAATTCTATAACTGTCAATTCAGAGTAGATATGAACTCCATCTACACGTAATTATTTGCCCAGTTTGTAGTTCTCGAGTTAATGAAATAAATGTATGAAATTAGAGAATTTCAACAAAAGAAGAAAAAAAACCATTGTAACTCTTTACTCTGGCCTGCACTGTTCAGTAAACTTGGTCAATAATTTTGAGTATACATGTATATATGAGAGTCGACTGAAAGTGCATGTACGATATTTATATATCGAGTATAGCCACACACAGTGCGCGCAGGGATCTCGTGAGGGAACTCATTCGTGAAGATATGTCGAGAAACACGAGCAGGCTGAGGCATAACCGGCGTGAGAGTATACGCGGTTGAGCCACACAGTAAAAAAGCCTACAGTAAATACAAAAGACCGATAGTTGTTGGCCATTCTGCAACGAGCGTCATTGTGCGGTGAGCCGCCTTTCAAAGTGTTACGTCGATAATTTGTTTCATTTCTTTTTTTTTTCTCTGGTACAGAGTAATACGGCCAATAACTGTACGAGTTCTGAATAATCGCATAGTTCGTAATATTGTTAAACTCTTCATGTGGGTCGTGAAGCTCATTTCGTGCGCGGAATATCACGTGCGACGACGTCTCGTATCATATATAGTTGTCGTGCTTGCCGGTCGTTTGTGCGCGGTGTACGTATATATATATATGGTGTTGGTGGTCATTTTATATATTGATTTTCCCCTTTTATTAAACCCCATAACGCGTCAAATGACCAACACTCCCAAGCCAACCCGTCCCTCTACACCTCAGCGTTTCTTTCCTCCCTTACGAGCAGCACTCCCTTATTCATCACCTATTTCATCTTCGTCTCGTTCTATCTCACTTTTTAACGTATACATGCGCGTAGTCCTTACACCGATTCCTCATTCCACCGGTCTATTCCACCGTATGGGTTTTCTCGTGCCATAAGGCTCGTGAAACCCGCACGATGATTAGACGCTATCGGGTATGCGGAAGTCTCCGAGCTTGCTCAAATGTATTCCGCTTCACTCCCCTCCCACCCACC
>JABMBV010003988.1:0-10941 GCA_018906735.1 Mesochorus sp. PSUC_FEM 10030011 | reverse complement strand
TATATATACAAATTCTCGTAGTTTTTTTTTTAATTCTCACTGGCACTATACAAAAAATGCGAGAGAACGGAAAAGTACGAAGAGCAGCAGCCAATAATGAAAAATTGAAATCACATTAATAATCCGGTGTCTTACGAGAGAAGCACAGAGAAAAGGAGACGAAAAAAAAACATTCACAAACACGCGCGATCTATTCGCAGTTCAGCGAGGCACTGGCGACACTAGAGTGAATCCTGGAACTGCTTTTACTGCTGCTGCTGCTGCTGCTGCTGCTGCTGCTGGTCTCGACACCAGGTTCAAGGTTACACCGTGGTGAGCGCGTTGTTAGCGGCGTTTATGCCGGAACAAAGACCGCCCCGAAGAGAAGCGCTACACACACATACACGGCCTCTTACCAACGGATATAAACACCCCTGGGCAAGGATTATCGAGAGAAAAACAAAAAAATGAAAGGAAAAAAAAACAAAACAAAAATGAATGAGAAAAACGGCAAATAAGTGAAAACAAAGATTTGTTCGTCGGCCGAGAGAGAGAAAGAGAGAGAGAGAGAAAGTATCGTGAACAGCAACAAGAAATACGTCAAGAAGGCAACCACCGCGTTAAACAGTCGCGACGAGACGAAGAAGACGTGAAAAGAGGAACGCACGTCGTTGTGAGGCGGCGAGCAACGCCGGCGAAACGAAAGAGAGAGAGAGAGAGAGAGCAGTGGTTGGTAGGAGAGTGATGGTGGGGGCTCGTGCGCGCACACTCGAGCCGATCAACGAATGGCGAACGGAGCTATAGAAACCGCGCTCTCCGCGCACTATTGAAACAAAGAAACGTGTGTGCCGCAAATATATTGTTCCGAAGTACTATCTGTTGGTATATGTCATAAATATATTATAAAATGTAAATACGTATTAACAATATATATTTGCTTGTGCTGTATAATTTCAGTCAAGTTTCGATCCTTGTCGAATAACGAAAGCCGCAAGTCCAGTTTTTTTTTCGCGCAATATATTTCCTCTGTTTACACTAGGTTTCGTTGCACCGCGGTTATTGTGCTCCGTTGTCTACGGATATCCTTGAGATACCTCTCGAAAATAGCCGATTCGCGATTGTTTCTTTTCTCCCTTATTTATTCATAAATCCCGTATATTTATGTATTCTCATATAGTGACGATTATCATTATATATTCAATCCCGTATGCCCACGTGCGACGAAACAATTAAAAAAAAGAATCGATTGTTTCGTGCTCACGCATTGTTTACAGATCATGTAAAGACAGATCTTAATTATTCCGTTTTATCTTGAGAGAATTCTATGATGAGCCTCCACTCTCTCGTGCCACGACAACGCGTACTCTTCCTCGATACTATGTGCGAGAGGGTTAAATGTGGTTTAAGGACAAGTAAGAGTAAGAGAGAGAGAGAGAGCAAGAGAGAAAGCGACAGAAAGAGCGAGAGAGAAAGACTGTTGTATAGGTAAAAGACACACATAAACACATACAGACACAAACACGCAGCTTCGAGTGAGCTTCGTCGTAGTCTCTACTGTCGTTTGGTTCTCTCGATACTGCTGCTTGATGCTCTCGACGCGGTTGCTACACACAGCTTGGCTCTCTCTGCTGTTGGCTGCTGCTCTCGCAGTTTTTCCTTCTCTCCATAGCGTTCTCGTGCTCTCACTCCCGGTTTTGTGTGTGTCTGTGTGTGTGTCCGTGCCTTTCTCTCTCTCACTCTCTCTCTCTCTCTCTTTCTATCTCTGTGTGTGTGCGTATGTGTGTGTGTGTGTGCGTTGGGCAGAGAGCGGCAGCTGTGCCGGTTTTCTGGTGTGTTTGCTTGTGTGCGCTCCACTCGCCGCCCTGTACGTTTACACGTACATAGAGGCGCTACTCGTCGACGAGGGGCTCGAGTACACGAAGGGGGGAAAGGAGTCTACGCGGAGGGCGGCCGAGGGGCTCTCACGAAGCTGAAAGAGAGAGACAGCGATAGACCACCGGCTGCTCCCCACCACCGGATCCGAGTCGTCCACCGAGGGAGGGGAGAACGAGAGCGCTGTTGCGGCATTGAGGGAAAGCCGGCGAGAAAGAGAGAGGCACGCTCAGTCGGGAAGGATCAAAATTGGGAAGGGGGAAACAAAGTGAGAAAGGACGAGTTTGTAGTTCTATATATCTCTCCTATGGACGCGAGAGAACATACATGCGAGCGTGGTGAAGGAGCGAGAAAGGTACGGGATTGCAACGATGAGGGACGCGAAACGGTCGTCGGTTCTTTCTCTGAAACAAGAGAGAGAGAGAGATAGAGAGAGAAAGCGGGAAAACAGCGAGGAGAATCGCGAGCAAAAGACAAAGAGAAAGAAAGAGAGGGGGGGTAGACACAAGAGCGAGATGGGTAGAGCGACAGTAGCGACTTACTGCCACGCTGCGGCCGCCGGTCGTACCATCTCGTACCCTTCAGGGCTTCTCTTTATATCCGTATATACTATTCGCCGTCCTCGAGCTCCTGGTCCTTTTGCCCAGTGGTTCTCATACTACCTTCTACCCCTCTAGTCACGCGGGAGTCAATGTCCTTGCAGTTTGCATTTATGCTACATTGACTGCTGTTGCTGCTGTTGCTGCTCTATGTGTCAGCCTTGATTACATGAATCCCCGCGATTTCGTACAGATGAAAATTCCGTGATTTCAATCATGATATTTAACACACGAATAATAAGCCAAACGAAGCTGAAGACAAAATCGATTTTCATTTTAATCGTTATTGTCGCGTGTTTTTAATACCGCATTATTGTTTTTATCGAATAAATCATAATAGTTATTATGTATAAAGCATCGGTAAAATCATCAGATAGAATTATTATTATTATTTTTTTTTTCATTGATTATTTATGGACATTTCGCGTGAGTTTCCTCGAACATTAATTTTTTAATGTTTATAGAAATTTAAAAAGGCTTTGTCGTCAAATGTTTCATTGTTTAAAATTGCATTTTTCAACATTGGGCTTTTTTTATTAGAAGCTTTTGAAATATTTTGCGAATTTCAACAATAAATATCTCTACTTTGTTATAGTGAATAATTGGGAGAATTTCGTTCGAAGTTCAATAAACTGTATTAAACTCTTTATATTTACAAAGTTTTACCACGCTAAATTGGAAAATAATGTTTACGCGAGAAACGATACATTTTCCTCAATAAGGACTCACACTATTTGATTTATAACTGTATAAAATCGCTTGGCCTCAATGTACGTCTATCAATGTG
Source organism: Mesochorus sp. PSUC_FEM 10030011 (assembly GCA_018906735.1). Lineage (NCBI taxonomy): Eukaryota > Metazoa > Arthropoda > Insecta > Hymenoptera > Ichneumonidae > Mesochorus > Mesochorus sp. PSUC_FEM 10030011. Next base: position 7,704 of record JABMBV010003988.1, on the reverse strand, counting down.
TATAATCATTATTTATATATACATATGTTTACGTAGGTCGATGAATCGAATGATCTTCAACTGTACCCACGTGATGCTCAATGAATTGCAAATCCAAGTCAAACGGTTTTACGTTCAGTCGGTACTTTAAAAAAAAAAAGTACGACTGAAGCCATTATCTTTATTTCTTTTGTATTCATCAATCAGTCGTTCTTGTCCCATCTCATTACAGCCCGGGACGAGAATATCCTGTTTTTTGCCTCCTCTCATTTTGTCTGCACCGTCTCAAGGAGAAAAGAAACGCGCTTTTCCGCGCACCAATATTTATCACAGATGATTCTCACCCGAGTACAAGATTAAACATCTCTTTCTCTCTCTTTCCCTTATCTACGGTTTTCTTTTTTTCTTTTTTTTATACACGTTACATATATATATACTCTAATCGTCGACCCTTGATGACGATGGGTGCGACCCAGCGCGAGAGGATTTACCCTGGCTAGGACAAATTACTCTGTATCATTCTGCCATAGTCGACGCTCATCCACTCTCGCAATTTTCTCTCGTATTCTCTCGTGGTTTTCCACGAACATCCGCCAGAGGGTATGATCGTCTCCAGAGGGACAGAGAACACGTTGCTCTTCTTTTATACTGATAGAGAGTGAACCGGGAGTAGAAAGCGAGAAGAAGGAGGAGAATAAGCGAAATTGACGAACCGTCGCTGGAGATTTTATGAGAAAAGTGATAAAAAAGAAGTGTTGTGGTATGACCGTAGGAAAAAATGAGAATGTGACCAACGAGAGAGCGACAATATCGACTATACCCTGTGGTTTATAAGCACTGGTATATATATCCTTGTAAATGAGTATGTATTTACATTGGTAACATGGTACATAATGTGTTTTTATACAATAAACTAGACACTTTTTGGATTTTATACTACCAGTGATACAGTAACAAAATAAAATTGGAACAAAAATGAGACAGAAAAACAGTGTTTATAGTCTACAGATTATTACTTTCTTAATATAAAATATTAGGCATTTCATTAATTTTTTAAAGTGATACATTTTCGGTTTTTCGTTACAAAAAATGTATGTTTTAACAAACTTTCAAATTATTCGTCGACACTCTAACCAATGAAATATGTTGATGAAATTTTAAAAAATATTAATTTCAGATAAATTGTTGTTGAGTTATCATGTCCATTACTCTCTACTGATAATTTTGTACATATGATGTAAATTTGGCTTAAATGACGTGATGGCAACTTTTGGTAAACCCGTGATTGTTATGAATATTTCTATCTGGGTGATACTCGGAAAAAAGCGCTTCTGAATTGAAGTTACAGTTTTGCCATTTCGAAAATATTTTTGAATAAAAAAATTTTTTTTTCAAGTGCATGAAAATATATGGACTAATTGATGTTGTTCACAGTTTTTTCAATACAAATGTACCGTCATGTCGAAGAAAAAACAAGAAAGTCGCGTCCCTTCCTCTGTTAGTTTATTTTTAGTACACAGTTTAAGCTTTTTATCTAATTTTTTTATCTTAAAAAATGCACTTTTTTTTTAAACGACCGCTACTTTTTTAATTCAAAATTTTTAAAAAAGCCCTACGTACCGACCTCAAATATATTGCTCTCAATAAGAAGAAATTTTTTTTTGTTCTAAGAGCTACACGTTTTTTGTATTTTTGAATTATTGTATTTTTTTATTTAGTACTGTAACGCCACGTACAAGTGGCTATTTAAGTTTTTCGATATTGACAAAACGTTCTTTTCAAGTTGAATAATAGTGTAATAAATGCCTTAAACCAATTTAGTTTCTGCCTATTTTTTTTATTTAAAGAATTAATTAATAATTCTTAAAAAATTGCAGAAGAAAGTGGTATACTGCCTTAAATATTTATTTCTCGAGAGTAAAAACAATCTCTTCCTACACCTTCAAGATATTATAGCGGAAATGTACAAATTCATCTTCCTAAAAACCGGATCAATGCTAGTAGATCGGTCGCGGAACATGCGGGATGAATTATCCGGTATGACAAGATCATACCCACGACCAGGAAACAATGGCTAGTGATCGTCAATATGGAAATAGGAAGAAACCATGATTGGCACGCCCGTAACTTTTTTTTTTTCTACAAAGCTAATTGCCATTGTGACTCCCAATTACTGAGGCACTGCATTGCTAACGTCTTTATTGCTTCTCCATCATGCATGCGCAGGAAAAAGAGTACGACAGAGAAAGTAAAAGAGACTTTCAGTGGGCAAACGCGAATGACGCTGAACGTTGGACTCGCTCTTCGTCGAAGCCACGAGACCAAACACATATTCTCACATGCATACGTATATGCGCACACCGATATGTACGATGTATCTAGTGTTCTGCAAACCGGACGCTAAAGACGCTGACCCATCGTGCCTTGCACAAAGGTACGTGGGTTAGACTGGTTTTGGTACACTATATGTATACACTTTCATAGACAGAGAGGCTGAAAACCAAGATATTCCGTTGTAAGTACAGTAAATACCACTAGACATACTGCCTGATAAGTTATATACAAATCTTAGTATGACTTCAGTATCGTTGGTTTGGCTGTCATTGATTATGGAAATTGATCTAGTAAGTAGACAAACTGGTAAGACAAGTTCTAGAGGAATCGCCCGAATCCTACAGTTAGAGGATTTAGAAACCAAATGTGTGTTGGTTTACTGTTACAACAAAGGCTCCACTTTAACAATACTTTAATTGTCTAATAATAGTGGTTCCTGAACCATATAGAATTGTGTTTCTAAGGAAGTACCCAAAGCTTCTTCAGTTTCTGCTTGACTTGAATACAAGGTAGAGTGATGAAAGAAATAAATAAAGAGGAATAATAGCAGTCTCATTAACTCTTTCAGGCGCGTACTAAATCCGGTGGGTAGATTGTCAGAAATTTTTGTATGTATGGGAGTTTTTGGAAACTTCGGTTGCACTTTTGAAATGGACAATTTTTTTTCAAAATTCAATTGTTCAATTTTTCAAAAGTTCAATTGCAAAATGGTTTGCAATATTTTTACTTTATCATTGAAATATTATAACTCAGGTTTCTGAGAGGCTTAAAATTGTTCAAATACATAAAAAAATGCAAAAATGTATCAAGAAAGTAAAAAATGACTGAGACAAAACAGGCGGGACATTACGTCCCATTGTACTTGAAAGAGTTAAACTGATGATGCGTTTACGTACAAAGAGATAGATAGAAAGACAGAAGCTTTTCATTAATAAGAACGAGCGATATTCAGAGGCGTGACTATAATTCGATCAACGTTGACGTTTCAACCAAGATGACTCAAGAAACGAGATTAGTGTGCACATTTATACACGCATATACGGCTTTGAATTAAGTGGATGCAACTGCAATTAGAGCATCGTCAGAATAATTTTGTCTTTCTCACAAGTGTACAGCATCTATGTTTCCTTAATTTTCTCTCATTTCAGAGCCGTTGACTGCTATTGAAGCCTATGTCCTATATTTTCTATATTATAAACGATCGAATTAGTTCATTTAATGCAAATCTTTCCCGTATAATCCAAGCTTTATCAACTTGACTTTTCACTTCGGGAATATGTCAATTTTTTTATTTTCCGAGTCAATGTATAGCGCAAAGCCTTTACTATGATCCAATAACGTTCATCAAGGTTGTTTTATTGCACCATCAGAGGTCCCATCACAGTTACATCACATGCACTTTTTTTTAACAAGTTACATGGGTGCCATATTCTCTTGAAAAGAAAGAGATGCCGGGAGTAGTTTCCCGTCAAGAGAATAGACGGCTACGTCGTGATCTCTCTCCGGGATGTCTAATTTCCTCAAGAATTTAAATATTCCCGAGAGGACTAGCATCAGGAAACTAGAGCTCCGGGGGATGAAGGACATGGCGACAGGACGAGAGGGAGACTCGTTCCCAAATTGCCGCTGTAATTGCGGCGTCATAGATCGTTAAACTGTTTTTTTTCTTTCTCGCTCCCATCCCCATTAGATCTTCTGCTTCTCTCCTCTTGTCCCACACCACTCTACTCCAGTCAACTGCAGTTATCTTGTCTACTTTTTCGCCCAGAAAGCTACTACAGTGAAACGATAAAGCGAAATAAGGAGAATTACAGACCGCAACGAGTACAAGAAAGATCGGAGTAATGCGGGACACTCGGAATTAAATTTCATTGATTTCTGGTGCAAAATTAATTCTCTTTTTTTTCGCATTGATTAATTAATGAATAAAAATTGTATTAAACTTACAAATCCATACTTTCATATCAAATTGTATACATGGTAGTTTAACAATTTGGCAAAATTCTAATTTTATGATAAGACCCGGTGATCGGCATTATTCTCTGATCCGCGTTATCCCTCTGTCCTCTTCAACCAAGAGCTTACGTCCGGTGTGCCGCAGAATGAGGAGCAAGACAAGACGAGTTGTTATACCACCGCCATCACCACCACCACCACTATCACTACTACTACTACCACTGCTATTATCGCTACTACTATTGCAGCTGCTACGACTACTAGTCAAGCCAAGCTAGGGTCTAAGGTAAAAGAGAAGTAGGAATGGTAAAGTGGCTGACGCTAGCGGCGCTGGCCGTTATCCAAATTGTCAAGCAGATTTCGTGAATCTCTTGACTTCTATGTGTATATCTATTCATATCTGTACGATGCAAATTATATGTATACAGGTATACGCAAACCCATACGTAGTATTTGCATGTTATGTCGTGCAGGTGCATCAAATTGTCAGGCGAATTCGGTGGATTCCTCGGCTAACGTTGTTAACGTTAATATACATATAATATAAGAGGGTGTTACGCACGTATTAGATTGCAAAACGTGCATATGATATTATACATATATGTTAGGTATAAAAATTAAAGGAACAGAAAAGAGTATGCATTTTTTAGTGATTTATTAAAGGCTGTAATTTCGTGAAAAATCATTGGAAAGAAATGCTAAAAAATGGTTTAACCCTGGAAAAAAAAGTACAACCGACTCGACGTTCGTCCAGTACTGCGTCAATTGTCAACAATACTTGGGTACACTCTTGAACCACTATTGGGGCAGTAGGGCCAACGATTGATTCCCATGATTGGCTCACGATTGGCCATGCATTGGTTGATACACGTTGCCAACGTTGTTTTTCAACTGTCGTTAGCTAGTGGTAAACCAATGGTAGGCCATTTCTGAGTACTCTATCGGTCTTCAATGCTCAATCAAAATGTTGGTTGAATGAAATATTGAAAAATTGGCCCATACTTAATGGATCAGAGAATGTTTCTCATATACGGTTGGTAGCCCAATGCTAGCCCAGACTTTCTTGCATATTCATCTAATGGCGATTTTTATATGGGAATCTTAAGATTTTGAAAGTAGACATTTTAAGATTCAAAATGTTTTTTTAAACAATTATTTCTGATAATTTATTAGAGTTACAGCTTTTCATAAGTCACTAAAAAGCCGCACCCTTTTTTATGCTCATTTATTTTTTCTACCGAGTGTATATGTGTAGATAGCATTACATATCGTTTCATAAAGTAAAAAAAAGTTATTTTTTTACCATTCGAGTATCTTCGAGTACATACTGGGTGGTAATCATCCAGGAATCAAATTTAACGTTCTACTATATTTTTTATAACTGATAACTGATTTTAGAACTGACGGTGAAATGATACACGTGCTATTACCTACTGAAAGATTAAGGTTTATAACTTTGTTATTGTACTGGTCTAGACCCGAAAATTACGTCAATTTACTTTTGTCAGTCATCAAAAGTGAATGATAGCCACCCTGTGTGTCTATTACGTATGTGTACGTATATGGATTTTTCTGTGCATTTTGGTGGTTCGAAATCTTGTGATTATTACGATTAAAGAAGTGCGAGTATATATATTAGTATATAAATTCTGATTGCTATAAATTGTTTATCATACTTTTCTTTTTATTATACAAATTTATGAGATTTTCAAGATGTCAAAGACATAATAGTTTTTGTCAAAAAGTATGTTAATGTGTTATTAAAGCATTCATTCTTATATATGCATTTTTTCGTTATGAGATAATTGATAATTATAAAGATTCAGCTGTTTAAAACTGATCATTTTTTATTCAATACTCGAAAAAAATGTACTGCTACGCATTACATTCCGTATTGTTACTAAAGGAGAGCTCATTGTTTTCCTTCCGCGGCGGGACTAGATTTTTATGTTATAATTTTTTACAAACTTGTGGCGATCGGTTCATATTATTGGTCATTTTGCAGACGAGTGAGTTTTTTTCATTATCAAACATTTTTTATAATATGCGATATGCAATCACTGAGACAAGCTCGATAATTAATTTTTTTTGTTGGGAATGTAACGCACTTACATAGTACATCCAATTTCATAGAATAATTAATTGAATAAATCTCACTTGTGCATAAGCAATTGACATTATCATCTCTAATATGTAAAGCAATATTTTCAAACCTTGCGTGATAATAACTTTTTCATTTATATCGCATTCATAGCTATAACAATAAATTATTCAAAAAGAATAACGATTTTCGAAATCACGTAATTCAGCAATCTACGCAAGAATATGGAAATCGACAAATTGTAATTTATGTTCAATTAGATGTTTGATATTTGGGTTTTTGATGTAATCGCGTATAACAAAACTCTCACCACGTTTATTATGCGATGCAGTGATATTGTACAGATATAGAGGGGAGGGATGTGAAGTCGTGGGGCGAATCGGCCGACCTTATTCGGTAACGAGCCTACCAGGCGCGCGTGCCTGGCGCATATAACTGAAAAGAGAAAGACCGAGAAAGAGAGCGAGACTGAATCTCGGACCAAGAAATGTGTGTAATAATTAATGCCCCTTTCCCTTGTCTCCATGCTCCGTTCCCGATGTCCCGACTGTAGCCACGCTCTACACGTTATCCTCGAAATCGCCTCGAGGGTCCCTGGAGTTAGTGCCACCGTAGCTGACTCTCGTATCGTAATACGTATATAAGTGTATTCACTGTAGTCTGTGGGCGCGCCGGGGGTTTTATATCGTGACTGTTGTATATGTTTCTCGTTTTGATTTACACGGTTAAAGAAAGAGGGAAACGAGGTGACGATGGCGAAATTGCAGATTTACACACACGTAACGAGTAAAGAGTGTTACCGTTTTTTTTTTTTTTTAATTTATTCATTAGTACATTAATATGCTCTGTAATGGGAGAAGAAATTAAATAACGTTTCTGCTCTCTAAACTAGTAGACCGCAGCCGACCAACACCGCGCTGTACTGTTTGTTGGATTTAATCGGAAAAGTTTTATACGATTACCATAGCTGCTTTTTCGTCATTCGCACAAACGGTTGAAAATCAAAATATCATGTGATATGTATGTATGTTTGGGATTGCCGAAGAATCTTGATTGTTGAGAAGATGCTCGGTATTGTAAAATCGTAAAAAAAAGTTGTTAAAAAAAAATTGTAAATGAATGATAATTATAAATTTAAAAAAAAAAGAGGATGAAAAACACATTATTTTGTAGGTTTTCAGCCAAAATTAGCTCCTAAATACGTGATTCTTTATAGCAAGGCTCGATATAATTCAAAATAATAAAAGCGGTCACGATAGAAAACTTCCGTATTGTAACCGCACAAATTCATGGGATCATTGATTTGTTTCCCAACCAATAAAATAAATAAAATA
>JABMBV010003977.1:0-10941 GCA_018906735.1 Mesochorus sp. PSUC_FEM 10030011 | reverse complement strand
TATAGTATATATATATAGATGGATATCGAGTGGAGGATCGAACAGTAACACGGAGGAGCGCATTACCCGCCTCGGTTACAGCGTACATGAGCACATGTATGCTCTCTGTGTGGCCTGAGCCTCTGAATGGCCTCCAGCTATTCGAGTTGTACTTTGTACTTGTGTTTTGTGCTCATATATATATATACATATCGTGAATGCATCTCCAATATCTACTATAAAGGAAAATGATGTAGTTTCCGTGATCTTCGTCTGTCTTTGCGAAATCTATGTAGGACTCATTGTCCAAATCATAACTCCTAGATATTCTGAACATACTTTTTTCCCTCTATATTATATAATTGATAAATGAGTAAAAGAACATTTCACTGAAACAATTGCTCATATTATTACAGTAGTATTTGATTATTATAAAATACTACATGAATCCTTATAACGTAGTACGATTAAAAATGCCATCACACATGTCATTGGCTCGAATGAATCTGAATGAACGGATTTTTAAACGAAAATCTTTAGACGTATCAAAATTCTGATGATAAAAAAATATATGTAAGTTTATTACATCGTCGAAGGGATAAATGAAAAATGTTGCTCACGACTCAGCAGCTCAAACGTATTGTATTCCGTCATTTATTTTATGTATTTTTTCAATTTTAAATCTTTGAAAAGCATTAAATAGCTCTGAAAAAATAGAAATAAATTTTTTCCAAGCATCAATGTATTGATTTTGAGTGGGTCTAAGCCATTACGATACGGCAAACTCGTTTCAGCCTATACAAGATCCGGGTTTGAAACACTTATATACTTTCTTCAACGTTTGACTTGATGCGACAGTGTGCCTCTCGCTCTCATCCTTCCTGTCGGACTGAACATAATTTAGGGAATCCGTAAAAGGCCATTCGATACGTGATAGAAGCCCCGCGTGCGGAGGCATTAGCGACACCCCGGGGCTCGTGTAAACGTAAAAAAAAAAAAAGACGTACGTGTACGGATATTTTGCGAGGGAGTTTCGCATTGACAGGAATCGAAGTAAGAGAAGGGATGATGCTACGACGTATAGCTAATTTAATGGATGGCGTATATATGCGTCTGAGGGATGGATCGGTACAACCATCATTATGTACTTGCTCGGTATCTGTATATACGTATATACAATGTGTAATACCGTAACTGTAGGCTGTATAGGTATATAAAAGAAAAAGTCGAGAGACCGCAAAATGTCCCTTCGTGGTATTTTTCTTCGTCCTGTTCCACGAGACGCGAGGATAAAAGATAAAGAGCGGCGACGTCGGCGTGATGAACGAACGAGAGACGCTCGCGAGAAAAGGAATCGTAGACGAGACCGCGCCCGACGAAGATGGGTGAACGAGCTATATATGTGGCAGAATAAAAAGAAATCCCGAGGATGAGGAGGAGGAGGATAAGGTCAGAGAGCCCAAGGCTCTTTTCCTGATTGTCACTACGCCTCTTGCCAACACTGGTATATGTACAGCGCAAATTCTGCCTCCATCCTCTCTCCGTTTTACCCGTACGAAAAGTGCAAGAGAGAAGAATGACGAGACGCGCAGAGTGCGCGACAGAGCCAAGGGAAAACGAGCTGCTGCTGTTTTTACTGAAGGAGAAACACAAAACCGAGTCTCTTCGTCGTTTCATGCGATATCCTGCGGCAGTTGAGGATGCTGCTTTATTTTTTTCAACGAGAAAAAAAATGAAAAAAAAAAACACATGAAAAAATAAACAAACTGCAACGAAAACGTGAAGAAGCACGAAAACAACGAAGATGCAGTACACAACAAAGATGTATATATCTGGCAAAAGTTACGAAATTCTGTAACGACATTAGTACACGAACGTGAAGTTCAACACGAAGAGAGAAAGAGATGAAGAAAAGAAAGAAACATCTTAACAAAAAAAAAAAAAATAATCGAAAGACAGCACCGTTTAAATCAAGAAGTATTATCCCTTGAGAAAAGTCATTTGAAATATATTGAAAAAAATTGTAATTGATAAAAAAACTTAACGTTCCTTATGAATAGAATAGTCTAAAAATTTTTTCAGAATGTTATTACGCCAATTTGTTTGTTGTTGATATAAACTAGAAAAAAAATTGAACCCGCTCACGGATAAGGAAAGGAACGTTTGGTTGTTTCTGGCTGACGTCGAATACGATGCCGGATAATTCTCAGCAAATTACCAGATTTCCTTTTTCGCATTCTCGCCCGAATCGTCCATTTTGCCAAAAGCTCTATCCCACTCTGTTTTTTCCTATATATATTCTATATAAGAAAAGAGAAAAGGATTATAAAAAGGGAAGCTCTCTTTTTCTCTTTTTTTTCTATTGTGTGTTAGTTTATATGAATCTCCGATGGCAGGGTGAACTAGAGAATCTCCGAGTTACTCCAACCTTCCTTTATTCGCGTGTCTGCATGGACTTGCCAAATTGTTTTTGGAAAACGTACTAAAACGCCCGAGCTCCATAGAACACGCAGTCACTCCCTCGAATAACCCCGCAAAACCGACGAAAAAAAAACATTTACCACGCTCTATACTGTTCACGAATGCTTCCTCGAGTGGGTATTGTCTGTACTGTTAATATACGTACTGCCATACAACATCGAAAAAAAAATTTGAAAAAAAAAACTAATAAAGAAGAAAAAAGAAATGAATTATAGGTTTATAAAGAAAATTGTAATACGATTACGAATTCAAATAAAGAAAAAATAAACAAAATAAAGTTTCTATTTCGACAATTACGTAAACGTAACAGAAAAAAATTTATAAGATTTTCAATAACAATTATAGATTTATGAAAATTACTGGAATTTTTTAAATTGTAGTAAATTACGAATCTTTTATATTTCATGCTGAACATTTTGGCAAATCTCAAACGGGGGCGAGGAGGGCCCCCAAAAGCCACTATAAACCACCGGTATTTTCCCATAAAATAGAAAATTTATTCGGTGAATACGGTAGTGCACTGTACTATATGAGGCCGGATAGTTGGTATATTTATAAGCGAGGCAAATATCTTGAAGAGGAGTTGAAAGGGTTAGAGGGTAAGGTTGGTATGGGTAAGAAACTTTGAAGGGACGATGATATGGGCGAGGAAACGACATGACGAAGAAGAGAACAAAAAGGATAGAATAGAAGGAAGCTGGTAAGTATGGGTGCGAGTACAAAGGAGCTGAGAAGCAAAGAGAGAGAGAGAGAGAGAGAAAGTTGATCCTCAGTTCGTACCATCCTTTGGAGCTTTGGCGAAGCGAGGGATTTTGAAAATTCCAATATCTCGCTGCCGGTGAAGCTCTCGCACGCGCTAGCTGCTGCGACTATGGTGTTTCCCGAAAAGAAGGAGTTAGAGTGTGGAAGGGGATTCCCCGAGGATTCGGGCGTAGCAAAAACGCGCAGAATGGGGTTGAAAAACGACGGGGGTTCTATGACAAGGAAAAAAAGTACGCAAGGTTTGAGATAGAAACAAGATGAACGCAAATATACATAGATATATAGGACGAAAAATACGCTATACGATACACGAATAGAAGAAAACGTAAGCTCGGCGTCCAGTCTTCTCTTTTCTCTCGTCGTTTCGTTAAAGCAATCGTCGTTGAGAGAAGAAAAATAGAAACGTAACCACCCCTGCTTCAGCTTTTACTACTGTCGCGCTCCTGCACTACCGCTACTATTGTAACTCGGCTGCTGTTGCAAGGACACAAGATAAGTGAATACCGTCGACGAGGGACTAGTGCGACGCGAAGTTCTATTCCATTGCGACGATAGTACAGTGACACTACTCTTTTGCTCAGTCAAGGCTTTCCATTTTGTGTGTACAATAAAAAAGACGTTGCGAGGAGACAGACGAAAAGAAAAGACATGATTGTATATTTTTGTGCTGCTTCGTAACACATCTCTGAAGAATCTTTTCGATATACGCGGTAAATTAGTACCGAGACGCAAAGTTCGATAGTATTTAAAGGTACATTATTGCGGTCAATTCGTTAATTGATCCCAAAATCTCTCAATGTAGCAAAAAAGTTTGATAATTGCATTAAGCTGAAGATTATTCTCGCGACATGAAACTTCAAGTTGAGAGTCAGTACATAAGCGGGACACTTCGCCTCGAGGAGATCGAGATAAAGTTTAACCTTGGTGTAATGCATCTTCGTATTTTTTTTCCCCCCCATTTTTTCTCTATCTGGATTCGTGACTGCGCTCCGAAGAGGGGAACACGAAGAAATCGGTAATTATACTCCCCGGCGAAGTATTACACCGCAATTCTATACTCGACAACCTCGAACAAGTATGAGATCGCCGCAGGATCACTCTCGCACACCTCTCTCACACGTTCGACCTCGAAAGAAAGAGAAGAGGGGAAAGAGAGAAAGAGAACGAGAGGGCAATGCAGTTCGTTGTTCGGTGTAAGGAAAGGGTGATTTACTCCTCTCGACGGTGCTTTATGACCCTATATATAAATATATTGAGTATCCCACGTCCACGGCCATCTTCTACAGAAATATTTTTCTTCCGAGAGAATTTTTTCAAACAAACATTTTGTCTCTTAAATCATTTTTAATGCTCGAATACGAGCAATGAGATTACGCGCCCGTAGACTCCATACTTACAGGTGTTGAAATAAATCTTACACTTTGAAGTTGATACTCTAAAATGACTAACTGTTTAGGATCGATGAAAGAGATAGAGTTATACAATAATATACTGAATGTTATGTTCACTGAAAATGGAAAATTGTATAGATTCGATTATACGTACTTTGGTCTCAATACTCACACGATAATCTATATAATATCGCCATTCGAATGTTTTATTGCGTATATGTGGCATTGAAGTAAATGAACTCGACTCACCTGAAACAGAACAGTAAAAAGAGCAAATTAGTACAACGAGCTTAAGAAATCTTTATTCTTATTTAATTTTTTTTTTTCTTGTAAACCGAAGTACGGTTGTAATACGTAGAAAACAAAAATTATCTTATCGAGAGCTTATCTTCCAACAATGTGCCAATGATAAGAAAGGTTGTGTGAAAAATTGCACGACTTGGTAATGTTTGTCTATTCGTGTGCGGGGTCTTGGCGCAAAGTAACTGCAGGCTTATATTCAAGCCCGTTTATGGATTTAACATTGAGTTTATGGAAAAACAATCTATTTCTGTCCCCATGTGGCTTATCATGGAACCTCGGAAAATTAAACTTCTCTTCGTTCCATATGACATCCGGTCGAGAACCTCATTCGCGCGCATTCGACCAAAACAACAGAGTCGAGAGCGATCCCCACAACTTCACGAACATATTTCCGAACTTTCCTTTATCTCCCACAATTTCTCGTTCGCCTCACCAAAAAAAAACGGAAGATTCTCTTGTCGCGAAAGATCCGAGTCGCACTCGCTAACAACGCGATGTGTTTCTATTTATTTTCTTGGCACCGTTTCTCGTTCAGTTTCTTTCATTCTTCCCTCGTCCCTTTTCTGTAACTCTATTTTTCTCGCATCGGCGCGCGAAGATACACAACATTCTTTCTGCAACAATAATTTCTTATCTGCCGAGAATAAACACGTGAGGTAGAATAATGGATTTGGAAAGAGAGAGAGAGAAAAAACCTACTACCGTGCATCGCACGCTAAAACATATAAAGATTAGCCCATACGAATGACTTAAGCAATATAATGCAAAAACAAAGAATCTATTCAACTAATGTATTTTATTTTATTTTTTTTTAAATGATGGATAATCTATTTGGCGTAACCGAATTGTAAATATTGTAATTTTTTTCCTAATTGTTAGGCGTTAAACGGTGACGTGACTTAATCAGTGAAAAATAATTCAAGAGATGGACCTTACTGTAAGTTCAATATACCTCACCTCGATTGAATTGTTCGCCACGTTCGTTAAAAACGGAGGAAAAGAGCTTCGCGAGATATAATCCTACAAGTCGCAGAAACTCGACACTCGATTAGTATTCGATTCCGCACAATATCTCAATGATCTTTTGAAGAAAAAAAATCCATTTACAGATAATATGTCCCGAACTCATTCGAAGATAATACGAGATTAATTTTATCAAAGTTTCGAGAGAAAGACTCTCTCTCTCTCTCTGTTTTGTTTCTACCATATTCATTAAGAAATATATAGACAACTGCGCGAAGAGAGGTGAGAAAAAAATGTAAAGAAATTCAAAAGGCACAGCTCCAAAATATTCGTCTTTTTTTCACTAAACTCATTGCTCATCCAACATAAATTTGCATACGCAATTACAGGAGAAGCGGATTTCTCTCTCGCGCGAGCGCGCAGTCGAAATGCCTGGAATCTTTCCAGATTTTGCCGAGCGAGACGTTGTAAAGGCTGGTAGATACGTCTTTATAGCAGAGACTAAGAAAGCTGCTGGGGATCTCGCGCGGGAGAAGCACAAACCTGCCGTGTTTCCTGCTGATGAAAAGGGGGCTAGAAGAAGAACGAGAAAAGAAGTGAAGAGCGGAAGTTTTTTTTTCTCATTCTTTTTTTCTCGTGTCTCGTTAATACTCCAACTTTTCGGGAAACTCTGCTCTTGAAACTGCTGTAAATTTCAACCTTTGAAATCAGCCGTATATATAATATATACCGAAGAAAAAAAAATGACAGTTTGGCCAACCGGAGTGAAAGAGAACGAGAGAAAAAAGTAAAACATTAACTTGAGAAATGAGAAGCGAGGGCGCGAGTGGAAACATGTGAATGAACGATAAAAGAAGATTCGAAGTGAACAAGGGTGCGCATCTCCACGTCGAGCGCAAATATAGTGTATACATACACTGCATGTATAAAGTATATATACAGCCGTGGTTCGGTGGACTCTTGTAACCCATCCGGCCTGGAAGAAATAGAGGAAACGGCCAACATACGCGACGGCGACGATGACAATAACGATGTTCAATGCGGCTTGGAGTACATCGCGCGCGCGGGATAAGAAAATAAAATGGCGCTCTGCCAATACACGTGAAGCCAAGTTTCGTGAGGGACGTGGTAAGCCTGCGGCTGTAACACGATTTTCTTAGGGGGAGTCCGAGATTACGGTTGATTCTACTTTCTGCCGCTTGACCATCGCATACTCCGCTGGGATTTTTCAAGTTTATCTTTGTTTTATATTTGTTTTTCTAAGCCAATTTTTCCTCCTCTCCCTCTCTCTCTCTCTCTCTCAAATCCCATGTTTTTTATAACCAAAAAAATATAATTGAATTTTCTCAGACCTCTGAACGCGCATGTTGCGTGATTTTTTTTTCAAAAAAATTGAAAACTTTGTATCTGGTGGTTTGCCAAAGGATCTATCAGGCTATTTCGATCTTCTAGTTATAATGTTAGAATATATATAATCCGGCAAAACTATCTCAGCGACTACGCAGCTTGGCAAAACAAACGTTGGAAGTATAGAGTATAAAGAGAAGGATTACAGAAGCAAGACAGAAAAAGAGCGAGAGCAAAAATATATATAGCCAAGTGTGCCCGTGAGCACGAGAACTGCTGCACACGTACCAGTGAGAGGAGCTTATCGATAGGTCGTTCCGCGGAGTACCAGCCGGTACGACCTATCGAACGAGACGAGAAAGTCTCGAGGATATCGTGTTGCTCTCGTTCTCTCTGTGGTCCTTTTTGACTCTCGAGAGAACCCCGTCAGAATAGAGGGTTGGATGCACTAGAGCCTGTACAAGAGAGTGCTATAGCAACTAGGACTTGAGGGCGAAGAACCGATGCATCGTCATAAAAATGAAGAATAATATATTTTTGTATCGATTTGAAAATCAGACCCACGCAGTAGCCACAATTTGTTAAGGAGGTTTCGAATTTTCTTCACAAAATGAAGCCATATTTAAAAAAAAATTTATATTGTATTCTACATATTTAACAAAAAGTTATTCATTTTCATAGATTGCATCATAATCTTACGAGAGAAGAGAAAAATATGAAAAAAAAAACACATTAAAAATTAACAGATTGAATTTATTTTTTGCATCTAAAAAGGAAATAATTTTATCAAATTAAAAAAAAAAAAAAGAATAAACATAATCGACCGCAGTTTATAAAAATTGTTTATTATTTTTAAATAATAATTAAAGTTATTTTATTTGATGTACATTATTAATAAACAATGTTATTTACTTCATCTACTTTAAATTTAAAATTCAATATACCTACTGCAAATTTCTTTGAATTGACGATTGACAAGTCGGCTTGTAACGAGAAAAAAAAACGAAAAGATGGGGCCTTTAAACGATGAGACAGGAAATTGGCGAGAAGATAAGCCTCATTCGATCCATCAGTGGAAAAAGACCCGCGCACTTGGTTCTCTTCCATGCTGAAAGATTCACATATATCCATCGTTCGTGCGGTGCAATCTACTCTTACCGTGCGCTCCTATACTAATCCCTACACCATATGGGTTTAGATAGAACTTCTCAATCCTGCGAGAGGACTTTGACCAATTCGAGAACGATGCAACTGTGCGAAAGCTTGCTGCTGTGGTATGAAACGGAATGGGGGGTGGGGAAGAAGGACGCACGCCAGGACAAATGTGCCGATTCAAGGGATATGGTACAGAGTTGAAGCCGAATAGATGGAAGGAAAGAAGAGAGCTCTTGGTGAGCTGCTCAGAGTTTGGTGCAGGCGAACACGAAAGGGCGCAAGCTCCGTATAATATTTCTTGGTGGATCAACTTCGCTAGGGCCTTTTTCAAGTCAGAAGTCAGTACGTATCTATATATCGTACAAGAACTGAATGAGACGAGAGAAGGAGCGATTCCAGGAGAGTACGGTCAGCAAAAGACCGCAATGCCTGACCTATTGTACTCGTTAGCCAAGTAGCTCTCCTCTCGCATTCGGTTTCCGGATATAACCTTCAGCGCCTTCTCATCCGATTCCTCTCATTTCCGCGACCCTATCGTTTCTTATCCTTCATCTATATATACATATATACTCACACAGTTACCCACACACACACGTACACCTATTCTTACGGATTACTGTCCCCTTCGTAGGTGTTCGTCAGCCTCTATCGTTTTGTCGATCCCGAGTGAGCCCCGCGAGCACTCAACGTTCTTATCCACTCTCTCTCACTCTCTCGCCCTTTTCGCAGTGACAAGAAAGTACCAAATTCTGAATCCTGAACGATATTTCTACCTACGTATATTACAGACATGAGCGTGTGTGTATGTGAGTATGAATACATACATGTAGTATTCAATATACGTACATATATACAGGTAGAAATATCACACACACGTGTGTGTGTGTAGATAATACCTAACCAACGTGTAGCCGTGCGCTGATATAACCGAAAATTGGCGGGAACCCACGCTCTCGGGCATTATTCGATTCGATCTATCGGGAAGTAGTCATATATACTGTTACCAGTATATATGGGCAATTTCGTGTCAACCATAGAAAAATATATATTGTGATCCGCGTCGAAAGATATTTTTTTTCAACTTTTGTTATGATTTTTACCCATTTCATACAAATGATAAGAGTTAGCAGCTCTTAGATAGTCAGAAACAAAAACTACGATTAATAATTTTTTTCAATTTTTTTATCTGCACCAATATGAAAATTTTTTGTATCATAATTTAAAAGTGCATTCTTTTACTATTTTATTACTATGTTCATCGATTCATTTAATTATAAATGAATGATCAAATTTGTAATATATATATTTTTCGTTTTTGTGCTTTTTTTTATGTCGTAGGTGCATTACGTTAGCGTAGTACGCCCCATGTATCCATGTATAGACGTGTGGAGTATTACACTCCGAACCCCGACTATACATAGCTCTTCTAATTCTATGGACCACCGAGCTGCTGCTGTGCGACCATAGCGAGTGGACGGCTGACTGGACCATCACCGCAGCACTAGCAGTTCACCAACGCAGCTTGTATACATATACAGCAAGGGGATAAGGTCCAAAGAGCCAGCACGAGGACTCACCCCGCGCAGGACCACCATCACACCCCCTCATCCCCTGGTCTCCCACAGTCTGATGCTTCTGACTCCCTTGCTCATGGCCTTTCTTCATCTCTCTCGCCCTCTCTCTCTCTCTCTCTCTCTCTCTCCCTCTCTCATGGATTTACAACCGAGGTGCACTTCGGGGATTCGCTTCATACCCTACCTCTCCTCTTCCTTCATCCTTCTGCCGCCTCAATAACGATTGGCCCGACAGAGTCTCTGCGAAGCCAGCAAGAACGTAATCGCTCCCAGCAGCAGGAGCAGTGAGCACAGAGGAGAGAAGTACAACGACGAGGAGACCGATCGACCGACGGAAATCGCGTTTCTCCTGGCCGCCGGTGCAAAAGATATGAGCGAGAGGGTAAAAGCGAGAGAGAGAGAGAGAGAGATAGTTTGAAAAGAGGGAAGCGAGACGGCAGCGGAAGAAGAATAAAAAAAAAGGAAATCGAGAAAATGAGTGGAAGATTTTTCTTTTATTTTTTTCTTTTAAATTGTTATCAGAGACGGGCACCGATGGAATAGTAAAAAAATTTCCGTCAAAAATCCTTTTTCAAGGAACTACGAACAGGATATAAAACGAAAATTCATATACGACGAAAATGATGGAAAACTTTAATTATTTCGAACATTCTAGCAACACATCACATCAAAGTAACATTCTCATCCGATTTTTTGTTAACATGAATGCATTATTTATTGGTGAAATAATTAGTGGATAGTTGCGCACCGTAATTTATATTTCAATTTTACATCAACATAGTAGATTTTTTTTTCGTAATAACGAAAGTTACATGCTAGCGCTAGCTTCAAAAAAGATTGTTCATTTTCAAAGAACTGAAAGGCTCCGTTATACACGTTATATATCATTTTCAAGATTTTCAAAGGAAATGAATTCCCCTCCTCCACTTTCTCCTTCTTTTCCATGCACGTTATCCATGCATGTTTTTTTTTTATTTTTTTTTTTA
>JABMBV010003966.1:0-10942 GCA_018906735.1 Mesochorus sp. PSUC_FEM 10030011 | reverse complement strand
TTATATTACTCTGTAAAAAAAAATGTATAGTGCAATAAATGAATAACAATTTTGTAATTATAAAAATATAAACAAACTAGCTTTCTTTTATCATTTGTTTAAAAATGATGGATTTAGTCTCTTCCCATTTGTTTGGAGATGAAAGATTCAGTACTTTCTCGTTTGCTGAAAAAAAATAATAACTATTGCAAATAATGGAGTCGAAGTTTTTGACTGAAAGATTCATGATTTTCATTATTATCCCAAACATATAATTGTCCTTCGATTTTCGTATTTACAGCATTTACGGCATTTCCTATATGTAAGATACTATTCATTGCTTTTAACATTGATCCGAATGGGTGAAAAACATGGCAATGGTCATATAGTTGTTGCTGTTGTCCGTGTCCATAATGGCCAGGAAGTTTACCGTTGATCCCGTTAAAGTGACGTGGTCTCGCTACTGGGTTTGCCGCAATACCGAATTTAGTGTTCACACAAAGGTCCAACATTGCTTGCTTGTGGCAGCCTCCGCTCATCTAGGTGGAAATGTGGGCTCGAGGCAAAGAGAAAGAGAGAGAGAGGGAGAGAGGATGAACAGAGGCGATCGCTAAACTATAGAGCCCAGCGAGGAAACGGTGCATCGGTACCTGTCCTCGGTTTAGTTCCCGAGCGTGGTTTCTTGTCCGATGGGACCAAAAGTTAAACCATCCCCCCTGGCTAGCTTTGCCACAGCAGTTTCATAGTGAAGTAGAGAGAAGACGCGCGTGACCTCGACAAAAACCTCCTTTCGAGTACTACAAGATAACCACGACTAGAGATATTTTGCTAAACTGGAAAATGGAGATCATCACGAAAGAGGGAAGTAGACAAAAAAAATAAAAGAACTAAAACAAAAAAAAAGATGATAATGGAACGAAAGACGAAAAACGAAAATTCGGATACTTTACGATGAAAGTTTTTCACGTACTGATGCAACTTGTGTGGAGAAGAAAAGAAGAAAAAACGCATTTTTTTGAATTCTGATTTTGTATCAGCGATTCACCTATTGGTACTTAAGATATTTCTATCGTAACATTGAAATCGAAATTTGTTTTTCAGTTTTTTTAACTACGAGATGATTTGCGAACTCAAGTTGATTGAAAAATTTGTTGCAAATTGACGTGAGAATTATGTTTAAGCCTATAAAAAATGTTAGCAATGATTCTTTTCTATTTTTTAACTTTTTTCAAGGCCTTGAAAAACGCTCAACTCCTAATTTTTCGTCTTTTTTATTTTCTACCAACTTTTAAAATCCTCACTATTCAATCACTTTTCCGAAAAATGATAAAACCCCGCCTCGAATATCCCTTCCTAAACGTCGCAAAATCTTTCAAAAAATCCCTGCAATTACGCTCCCAGTCCCTAATATATCCCCCAATAAAACGATAGAACTACTTTAATCCCCTTTTTTTAATATCCAGTTTCGAACATTGTTGTTGAATTGCTTCATCCCGGCTAATTATGGATAGAATTATTTCTCGTTGCAATGAAATATTCGAGAATCGAGAACTATTTCAATTATTCGAGATAGAAACAATTGTACATACCTTTCATATACTCTCTCTCCCTCTCTCTCAAAATATGACTCATTTAATTTCGATCATTTATTCATTTACATTATTTACTTTTCCACATTCTATTAATTATATTATTTATTTAATTCATTGTTTTATTCATACATTTCTGTATCTTCAAACTCGTAATGGATAATCTGGTCAACATAATTTTACGAGAAACGTTATTATACGAGTACATTATTCTGTTTTGAACAACCACCAGCTATTATTTACTCGACTATAATACGCACTTAACTATAAAACAGAGACCGACGCATATACTCTGTTTTTTGCCCAACGTCCATCAAAATAATGCTTCCAAATCATTTGCAGTATACGAACCATGGAGTTTCGATAACTCGATTGACTAAACTCGAAATACACGAAGCGACGTATACAACAATCTCCCAATTATACCCAACTTCCATTTCGCCCTTTCTCCCTCTCTCTCTCTCTCTCTCTCTCACTTGGAGCTTCAAAATTGTCGAAAACTTTTGCCGCACGTTAGAGCGGAGTGCTCTTTCGCTATATATAATATAACAATGATTATGTCCGTAACAGTAATAACAATAATGATAATAATGATTGTAATGATAATAATCGCGATAGCCTGAGGAATCCTCTTCGTCTCTTTCTGTGGGCAACGAGAGCGAGAGATAGACATGTAAAGCGTGAAATGAGAGAGTCGGGAGAAAGGGATAGAGGATAGAAAGGTACATAATGGAGGGCGCAAGTGAGAGGGAGGGAAGGAGGAGGGGGAGGGAGGGGTGAAGAAAACTTTGGCAAAAGTTTTATCCGTTCATACTTTGGATATGCCGGTAAGAGTAGAAGAAGAAGAAGAAGAAGAAGAAGAAGAGCAAGAAGAGGAGGAGAAGGGGGAGGAAAGCACAAATTCCGGTGGGAAAAGCTGCGCTCCACAGAGATCACCGAACGTTGAAAACGC
Source organism: Mesochorus sp. PSUC_FEM 10030011 (assembly GCA_018906735.1). NCBI lineage: Eukaryota > Metazoa > Arthropoda > Insecta > Hymenoptera > Ichneumonidae > Mesochorus > Mesochorus sp. PSUC_FEM 10030011. The sequence goes on along the minus strand of JABMBV010003966.1, from coordinate 8,422 downwards.
GAAAGACGCGTTAGCCGGAAGGAAGATGGGAACGAGACGGAGAGCGATGCTTATTCTTCTCTGTGTGTTGCTGCTCCTCGCAATCCAAAACCTCGCCGTCAAGTCGTTCGTTTCTTGCCAAAGGCTCATGTGAGGCGCCGAAGGTTTGGCCAAAAGAGAGCAAGCGATTTCTTTCCATCTTTCTTTCTCTTGTCGCGCGATCGTCGTCAAAGAATAAAAAAAAAAAAAAGAGAGAGAGAGAAAAGAAAAGTCGGTCGAGCCAATCCCGTCCCGATTGTGAGATCGAAGTCTTCAGGACGGCAACGACGACGAGGACGACTCGTACCAAGATTGCTTCGACGAAATGATTTTTCCCTATATCTATCCCAATATAGCTCTTTCGAGTATTGCTTCAATACACTGCATGCTCCAAGATGCTCCTCGGGATTCCTTCGAAATCTAGAGATTCCTTACGATATACCTCTATACGTATATATAGATACATCTCGCTCTATCTCTATTTTCCTCTATACCGTTGCTCAGTGACCAGTCAACCTCGATACCCGATTTAGCGAAATGAAGAAATATTCCAAATGTATATACGTGACAAGACGATATATATCGAACTTTCTTGTTTCATTCTTCTTTTTCTTCTATTTCTTCAATCTCAACAAACGTATCCAGAAATATATGTCTTTATTGACATGAGGATTAAATAAAAATTTTAATGAAACTCTAAAATAATGGAAATTTCATGAAAATTGAAAGCAAAAGAATACAACTGAGAACCAACCTTGATCTTAATTTTCGATGAATTTCAATGTTAATGTCACGTCACCATTTACACTTAATCTTTAGTGCTCCATTCGTACTTGATTACAATTTTTTTCATGGCATTGTCGGATCGATGCCCAATAAAACCATTCGCGCAACAGTTTTATTTTATTCTTTGCCATTTTCTTTCATTCACGTATGATCGAAAGTATTTCAATTCATATATCGAGAATAACGTGAAAAACGAGAGAAAGAAAGATTGTGGGAGGGTGGGAGGGAGAGAGAGAGAGAGAGGAAGAAAAATAAAAAGAGGGAGAGAAGGGAACGTTATAAATAGTGATGAATCGAGACGGTTTGGGAAGCTTGATTTTCCCCGCGGGTAAACGTTGGATAAGGTCGCGTCAAGTATGTGGTGGTTGAACGAGGCTACGCGGAGATCCAGAAATAGAGCTTTAGCGAATAAGTATGTTTTGCGGCAACAAGTTATTCGGATATATAGAGAAGATGATGAAAGTTTCGAGGAGAAGCTGAAAGTTTGGATAATTTACGTATTTCCGAGATATTTTGATAAATTTGTACAATGAAAGCAAATATACAGATCTGTATTAACTTGACAGAGAGATTTTCACTATACGTAGCCACATCGATGCGGTCCATAATCATCGCGTTCGTAAACACGACTCTGATATTATTAGACGAAGATGATGAAAAAAAAGAAAGTCGTAAAACTATAAAAAAAAAAAAAAACGTTTTGCAGTATGACGAAAAATAAGCCATTGGATTTGAAATATATCATATTGATCGTTAGCCAAATTTATGACATTAATTTTTACTTGGAATATTTATAGCCGATTTTCGTGTATATAATTGGACTAGAAAAAATGTGCTTTTTGACATTGCGTTTTAACATGTTTCCCAACGACAGCAACGTGTCATGGTTGTAATTCGAAAAATAACACGTTTCACTCATATGAGATTATTAAAATGAATATAAATAAACTGAAAATAAAAAATTTTCCCGTATTTCCCAGTATCGAGTTGAAAATTCATTCATGAAAAAAAAAATGTTCGATTTTTCGATACCTTTTCATGTTCAATCCGCCATATTTTTTTTCTGAGCGCATGAAAACGCAATTTTGACCACGGAAATCGAAAGGGCATACCCAAAAATAGTAAAATACGTTAGTTTGGTCAAGATATTCGTAATTTTTCATTATGGCAATGAGGCTCGAAAATGATCAAGAAATTCTGAGATTCTGAGCGTTAATGGGTTAATGTGCCTAAAGAAAATCCCTAACAAGTAATGTTGTATTTGTCGAGATTTTCGTAATTTGCCAGTTGACCGCTCTATATTTCATTATATGATTTTTGATTCGGTTCTCTATACTTTTTCTTTTCGTGAAATGTGTTCAACGTAACGCGCGATGTATCGCTGAATTGTATAGGCTTTGTTCCATTGCCGAAGTCACGGACACGCCACAATTTCTACGGCAATAAGGGAACCATCGTGATAATTGCTACGCTGGCGCTTTGGCCTCTCCTTTCTCCCTCCCCCCCTTTCTCACTCTCTCTCTCTCTCTCTTCATCCTTTCGCTGATGCACCACGAACACTTTAATACCAACCGCAGCAGCGAACTAATGTTCTGTATCAGCTCGGTTCTCTATCTGGCAAACGGAGAATGGGACGTTGACCCCGATCTCTCGACGTCGCAAAAGTTGAACCTGTTCAACATCTACTCGCGCGCGTCTCTCCATGCAAAACCATCCATTTTCCAGGTTTCCCTGGGCAAGCTCTCATCTAACAAAAGCTCCTATACATTCATCGCATATTTTTCGTACAATAGTCATGACGCGAAAGTTAGTAACAATGTCGGACATTTCACGTATAGTTTATTCGAGAAAAATGGCGCATGCAGGGTGAAGGACTTTTTTTTTTTTTTGGAAATGCTCAAAGTTTTTAGCCCGTGCATTACCTGAATGAAATAATTTTTGGACTTGCTGCTCTGACATCGCAGATGGCAGTAAAATATATTTTAGATTATAACAATCGAGTCTTATTGACATTGCAAGATCGATTTTCGGTGGGAGGTTTGTCTTTTTATCGAATGATAATGAGCTCCTCAGTTAAACGTTTTGGAATGTTGAGGTATGAGGGAAATTGAGGTCCATATTGAAGAAGTTATAACAATGAGATCGATGAACCGAAATCATTCTAATGATCCAAGTTTCTTCAACTTTTGTTGATTTCTTACTGTTAATAAAGATGTTTTTGTGTAAAAAAATGTTTTTTTTTTTTTTTTTTCTTAACGAAATCAAAATGGTTAAATATCGCGAAGAACTCCCATCAGAGCTATATTGCTTTTCAATTGAGAACACTTTAAACTTATTCATTTACTGAAGTGCCAGAGGCTGTTAAAGCTTTCCTTCATCCCTCTTTTTCTCTCTCTCTCTTTTGATTTCTCTTTGCTTTTTTCTCATTATTGCACTCAAGTACTCATTCAGTATACTTCTGATACAATTCAAGTGCAGAAAACTATGCGATGAGTTTTTTTTAACAAAAATCAACTAATCGAAGCACAGCATAAAAAGTCGCGCGAATACTTCAACAATTTTTCAATCGACCGATATTTTCTAAATTTTTTCACTGGCAAGGAAAAACATCAGCTACATCAAAATGGTGAAACTTTAAGAATATATTTTGTAATATATTTTATTTGTAGACGATCTCATTGAGCAATTATTTTTTATAAATAATTCACAAACGTTGAATGTATGAATCCAAAACCGTTAAATAACTCCCATAGAATACATTTACAATAAATTAAAAATAAAGGAATATAAAAAATAATTTTACTGAATAAAAATCAATGTTACAATGTTCGTAAATAACGAACAGACCATAGAATTCATAATTTTTCTATCGTTTTGTTAAAATGTGAGAAGTGCGCATGCTACGATAATTTTCTAATTAAAAATTTAATTGGAAACATAACAAATATATCGTTTTAATAAAAGTAACGAGCCGCCATTGTTGCTGTATTACGAAAGCATTAAACTTATACGCGAAACTTTACCGAGAAGTTAGACATGGGCGTAATCAAGGGCTAATGATGAAGAGGAAACGCCCGGCATATAGCAGAGAAAAACTTTTTTTTTTGCTAGTAGAATATGTGAAAAACAGGGTTTAGTGAGTAAAGCTCTGCGGGCAGCTCGTACATAAAAAAAAAAAAAAAAAAAAAAAATTTGTATTCAACTTTCATTTTCAGGTTTTGCAAATGACGTTGAAAGTGTAAGAGAGCGGTAGAAGGGAAGGTATAGCTTGTTAGGGGAAAGCTGTGAGTTCAGAGGAAAAGCTCAGGGGATGAAGCGGAAGTAGGAGAAAAGGAGAGAAAAAAAAATGGTGACGGGTGGCTCGCGGTTTGCCCCGTATTAATTCAACCAGGTCCATTTTAATTACTGGACTGAGCAATTGAATCACAGCGTCATTAGACGAAATATTTACTCATATAGAGAACAAATGTGCGTAAGTGAGCGAGCATGGAGGGGGAGTGAGAGAAAAAAAAAAAGAATATTCGACGGTGAAACGAAGGTGTTGAGAAACTGCCAGAGTCGCGATAAATAAAAATTAATTTTTGTAAAAAAATGTCATAAAAGGAATAAAAAAGAGCAGAACATTTTTTTTTTTTTTTTTCAACCATTTACGAATGAACGAATCAACGCGTGTATACCCATAAGGACGAATAAGTTCCGCAACTGAACGGTCGCTGAGACTTTTCCATCCACGTATACGTAAATCTGCATATATGCGCCTACACGTGTTTAAAACGCGTATGCTTGCTGCTCTCCCGAGCGTCATTCATAATTGAAGCACCCACTTCGCGCTAGTTGCTCGCTTTCGCGTGTTCCGCAACTCCCTTTCTCTACAACCCTTTTTTTTTTTTTTACTTTCATAATTTTCATTTTTACTTTGAACAGTGTACGAGAATTTTTCCGAAGAAAATTCTTTTTTTTTTTTTTTTTTAATATCACAGTGCGGCAGAATTTTTTTTCACGGTAGAACGAGTGCGTTTCTTTCTTTGCAAATATTTTCATTTTTTTATTTTCAAAACCTTGTTCCTGTTTCTGTATTTTAATGGTTTTTGTTTCTCTTCATTTTCTTTTTTTTATTTTATTTTGTTAACTAAGTTGCGTAGTTAAATTGATAATTTCGATGTGTTATCAAATAATTGAAATGATTGGTCCGAGAACAAAAAATGTCTTGAATTTCTCCGGTGAAAAAAATGTATCACGATTTGACACATTTTGAAAATTTTAAATATGTATGTTGAGAGAATCTTAAATCTTTAATATACTGAAACCAAAGCCATACATCATTATTTTAAACAAAAACAAATTCTTAAACGTCCGTAATGGAGCAGTCTACGTGAAAGTTTTTCGAAAAATGTTCTACGCAGTTCTCACTGATCGACTCACGGGCAGACAAACACCAAAGTATACTCATATGAGTTATTAGTCTTGGACTAAGACTAGCGACTGTTCAAATCTCAAGTCTCTCGTAATGTGTGATCGGCAATGGCTCGTTACGAAGCTGTGACAACATCGAGTCACGTGCTCCGACGATAAAAGAATGAAGAGCCTGGATTGTGTTGTGGATACATATCAATGCTAGTATAGTACGTGTGAATGCGTGTGAAAATCAGTCCTCGAGACACTACAAAAAAGAATACGAGAACTATTGCATAACGGATTCGAGCTAGTTTACCACTAATTCGTCTTATTAATGTGAAACAAGAGCTTGCAGGCTGACGCAATAGTAAAAGAATTTAAAAGATATAACGAAATTTGAAATTTTTTAAACATATTACAAGTTTTCGAGTGACTGTTGTGATACACTTCATTTATCCAATTTCAATAATCGATACTGAACAAATAAGGGACTCTACAAATTTTTCATTACGTGTGTGCAAAGTGATGACGCAGATCAATTTGAATACAAATTGAATAGATCGAGCAATTTAGAGGCAATTCGTAAAGTCGAAGCTTGGAAAACAATTTTTTTCCCTTCATTATATATGCGCACTTTATCAATGTATTTGTCACACTTTTTGTGACTACTAGCACTCCAAAATTTGTTCAGTCTTCATAAAAATTCTGGAGCTTATATCTAAATTGACCCAATTACAAGTTATTTCAAAATCATTCACAAGAAAAATATTAAAAAAAAAACCAAAAATATTACAAAAAAAAAAAGAATAAAAATTACGGTCATCAAGTTCTAAGCGTACGTATATCAAACTTGCTAATTTGAGTAATTATATTTTCTGTAATAATAATAATTTTTAAACCAGTTTGCTGTATAATAGAGTCACAGCTGTTCATGAATTTTGCCATTTTATATTATGTCTTTAATAACTAAGTGTCAAGGCACTGCCACGTCTCTTGATTTGGAGTTTTACTTGTACAACCCTTTCGAGCTTTTTACAAGTTCATCGACTACTTTACTTTCATTAACCACCCGCACATACACCATTCTTCTTTCATCCCAATCTCTTACTTAGGACATTTCCTATTTAAGGTGGTGTCCAACCACCAGAATTGCAGTGAAAGAAACACTTGAAAAATTCAATGATGTTTGCCGGGAATTGAATCCGGGCTGTGGACTTGAGACCTTATTAACTTGGCCACTGTGCTTCTAGTACTGACAACAATTTGGTAACCAAAATTTCGCTCTATGTACGTAACAATGTGTATAATTAAATGACGATAATGGTATTAATGTAAGATATGATTGAGGACAAACATTAGAGTGTAGGCATATTGTACTGATTAGTTGTCGAAGGATCCAGTACCAGCCTTGAGGTCGAGTGGCGCGAGGTGGTCTCCCACCGAGAGCTGACGAAGGCGAATTAGTTGTGGTGGTCGTTGCTGTTGTTTGAAATTCCGTGCTTCTATTGCCCCGCTGAACTCTACCGCTGTCATTGTGATTCGAGGATGACACAGCGGTGGCAGTAACCCGTGAGTTTTTGGAACAATTGGGTGATGCCGCGGCGTTTTCAGCCGACATCTGCGGAAACGGTGGGGGTGGACGCCGAGGCTGAAGTAGCGGAGGTGAGGGTGGTTGCCGATCGACGATCGACGGATCCATCTCGAGAATCATTCGTAGATCTTCGTCAATGCCGATATTAACGCGAACCCGTTTCTCACGTGGGTTATCCCGGACCAACAGATGTTCTCGATTCTGTTGAAGCGAACGCGGAGTCTTGAGATCGTAATGGGATGACGAATAGTCGGTGCCGTTTGTAGGAAAGCTCGAGGAACGTTCGTTGTTCCCAAGATACGAAAGGCCTGGATAATACGACGATACCGATGATGATCCGGATGAATTGCCAGAGTAAGAGCAGAGTTGACCAGCGTCGTTGGAACGATTGTTCCCGTAAGTTTCTAATAATCCTGGACCATTTAAATCGTCGCGCAGAGATGGCTCCTCGTCACTCTTTGGGTTTTTGAACTGTCGATTATAACTATGACGGTTGTTTCTAGAATTCACTAAATTGGATGCTGACGAGGGTGATGCCGCGTAGTTTCGAAAAGAATTCACGGAGCTTATTAAACCAGGAGCCAACTTGGTCGATCTTCCCGTCGACTGACCGACATTTCTAGTCAAATTTGCATCGTAAGATCCACCAGCTTCTATATTGATGTGACTTACGGAATTAGCTGTTTTTTCGTTATTGTCGGAAGCCCTTCCCGAGACCGAGGACGATGTAAATTGTGGCAGAGGCAACGACGAAGCGGTAGTTGTTGCAGTTGTGTTACTATGATCGTTTATACGATCTAGACGCGATACCAACTCCTCGAATTCGATGATTTGGCGCGTCGCCTCCGAGACGGCACGCATATCCACAGCCCACGAGGGGCTTTTTCTTTATATTTCTTGTAATATTACTTTTTTTTTACGGATTTTCTTCAACAATATTCGATGTTGATGAGACCAACGATAATGCACGGCTCCAACGCACACACGAGTGTTATCACGGAATCACGATCTCGTTTAAGGAAATTAGATGAAAAAGAAAATAAGATCTAACGTCTTGGGGCGTCACGATTATACTGAAACCATTGGTGGACCATTGCCCGAAAGACGTGACGCGATACGAGCACATGTGATATATACGCACTATTCAACATCTATCGGTTCTAAGAAGTTGACGAAATACGTACAAACGTACGTATGAGCTTTTCAACGACAAGCTCGACGACGTCCGACCGTGCAGACTCGAGAGACGACTGCGAACAGAGAAAGGAGACACAAAGAACCACGAATTGCTGGCCGGTGTGTGTCGCGATTATAACACCGGGTTTCGTAGCATCCCGCAGCTATATGTGCACACAAAATATAGACATTTAATACACATCTAGTTGATTTAGTATCCGTTGGCATTGATATGACCAATACGGGAAAGCATATATGTGTAAGCAATAAAAAAATAAAATAAAATAAACTGTTCCACAATATTCTATGATGAAATTACTACAACCAGAGAAATTCCAATCAAAAGATCTCAACTATGAAAATAACTACTCTTTGTTTTTGTAATTTCAAAAAAAATATGTTTTCGCGTTTTTTGTTATTAATAGAAATAATATTTTTTTATTTGTATATATTTTT
>JABMBV010003955.1:0-10944 GCA_018906735.1 Mesochorus sp. PSUC_FEM 10030011 | reverse complement strand
ATAGAAAAAAATATTTTTTTTTTATTTGTAAATTCTGTGAAGAAAAGTTTCTGTAAATTACAAATTTTTCAAAAAATCAATTAAAAAGCCAGCAAATCAACTATTTATATTTTCATTGTTGATTTCTGCTTTTGAAATTGAAATTGGTTTTCAAAATTGATAATTCTGTGTGGAAAAAAAATTATGCTAATTAAAAATTTTATTGAGAACTATTAAAAAAGCCAGCAAATCAATTGTTTATTTTGCTTATTGGTTTCTATGCAAATTGCAAATGTCATAGATCGTGTATTTTTAAAAATTGCACTCTATTACTACGTAAAATTGGCAACATCCTTTTGAAAAAACCTGAAATAACCAGTTTGCTAAATTGTGTTGTCTATGTAAATAATTGCTAAATTGTGTTGTAATTGTGCTGTGATGTATATATGCTAACGTGTGCCGCAAATAGATATTTATATTTCTTGTAATTTGAATCTTACCTTCGCAAATTTCGGATATTGGGAAATATTAATTTTCCATTCATGGCACACGTGGGATTAAAAATTCCAAATAATTTGCAGATCTTTTTAATTGCTCGAAATAGCGGGCTAACTTAATTTTAAAAATATCTTATCTAAAAAAAATGTTTAATTACGAAAAATACTAATTTTCTATTTACTACACACGTTAGCACATCAGAATGCAATTACTGATAATTAAAAAAAAAATTTTTTTTTATATGGAGCCTACTGTACTGTACATTTGTACAAAAAAAATGATAACGAGCAAAATTCTATTCTAGTTAAATTTTTGTTTTATAAACAAACATAACGCAACGATCCGATTTGTGAGGTTCCCTTTAACGTGTTAATAAATCGAGTCAACAATGCACCCAAGATCCATGTCCCAGATAACATTTTTAAAAAACTTTTGTGCAACTCTGCGATGACATTGGCACAGATATTTGAGCCAGGGTGTGAAGAAAACTCGCAAAAATGTATTATCTGATCAATTTTATTTATCCGGCGATCTTCCTTATGTTATATGTGGTGTGAAAGTTACGTTTCACATCACTTAGATTATTATCGTCGGTTATATTTAAACAAGAATTAAGGATGTAGTTCCATATGAACCTAAAAAAAAGTGTATAGATTTTGATCTTTTTTTTCATTCAAAGATAATTGTCATAGGAGTTTGGGTTTTAAATAAATATTAAATATTTAAATCGTCATTTTTCGTAACTTTTCATTCGATTGCATGTTGAAAATGCGTTTTTAAGCACTAAGGTAAAGACGTCTCAAATTTTTTACATATTAAAATATAACATACAATAAGAAACACGAAAAGTTGTGAAAAATCACCTTAAATTTGATTTAATTTTCTCATATACTTCATAAAAATGCTAAAACGTAATTCAGTCAGTTCAAATACAAATTTAAATTAATCCAGCAATCATTCACCGTAAATTTGGAATCGCTCCGATAACAGAAAGGGTATATACCCTAAAAACGGGATTAGCCGCGCAGAATTCAATGTCGTAAAATTGGAAGACCTTGGGCTCACTGGAACATCGGCGTCGTCATGGCGATCCGGTGCGCAACGATCGTGGGCCACAAACGTCCGAAAAGTGCGAAAAAAAAGAGGTCGTGTGCAACCTTAACACGAATCTATTTCTTTCGATGCATCATGCATACGAGATAGAGCGATTGTATATGTGTGGGAGTTAAAAAATGTTTGAGCTCGCGTCTCAGTTTGTGACGCAATTGCGCGAAGCTTGAGGAGAGCTTGCAAAGATGACGACAACGAAAAGGATAAACAGCCGATGAGAGAAATGAGAGAGGGTTGGCGGATTGCAATAAGAGAGACGCATCGAAAAGACGCGGTAAGAAAGAGAGGGAAAGAGAGGTGAGACTTTGAAACGAGGACCAAGGCGAAGCTGAAAACGACGACGTACGCGAGAGACGCGTCTAGAAGGAGAACCCGAAGAGTCATTTCGACGCGTGTGAAACAGAACCGTACGAACTACCATCGCGAGCACATCATCAAGTAACAAAGAGAAGCGGGTTTTCTGTAATACGCGAATAAAAACCCAACGAAATATTTTCTTTCCCCCTCGTTCCTTCCCCACGAGTCCCGTATTTGCGCATCGTTTGTTATATTTTTTTTGTTTTGTTCCGATAAAACACGAGTAGAACGAAGAAAAGTTGTTAATTTATATAAACCAAAAGAAGCCGGATAAAACATCGAAAATGGTTTACGAGAGCGATTTCTACACGACCCGACGACCCTACACGCGGCCGATCTCGTCGTCCTACACCGTCACGGTCAGTATAAATTTAATATTGGCCGGGAGCTAGCACGAGTATGGTTGCCTCGTCAGAGCAAAAAAAAACACTATTTATACGCATATATTTATTAGTATAGCAAACAGCCGAGCAAATCGTGTTTGATAACGTTTTTTTTTCTTCAATGTAACGAGATGTCATAGCGCAAAAGCCATACTAATCCATTTCATGTACCGTGTTTACCGGGACTATCCTTTGCTCCTACATTTGTGCTTACCTAATTAAAATTTTGCGTGTTTCAAAGAAAAAAAAAAGAGAAAAACAAAATTCGTCTATTGAATTAATGTCGAACAAAAAAACGGCATGATCCTTCACTCATGAACGTTCACCATGAATGTAATCCTGTATCAAAGAATCTCAATGTCTCAAGTACACTTTTCATCACACTTCAACAAGAAGAAAAAATGTCTAGGGTGTACCGAGTCTACTAAGTGATGCGTATTGGTTGAGCAAGCAATAAGTAAAATTTTTTAACTTTTACAAACTTTTATTGAGATTTATGAAAGATTCAATGAGAAATAAGTTTTCCATGATGCTTTTTAGATTTTTTGAAAAACGGTCTAATCATACGTGCCATTTTTTACTTTCGTCGGTCCATTTCGTTTGCCGAAAGATCTTCCAACGTTTTGCTGGGCCAAATGTGTTACTCTATTAATAGACTTGATCATTAACGTCACTCTGTTTAGATCGGACCATTTCCGCTGTAAACAAGAGCTTCAATCTTTGAACAAGCATCATTAAGAATTTTTAGCTCACGATACATTGAAAAAGAATATTAATTTTAATAAAAGTATATTTCCTTAGAAATTGAGACTTATTATTCAAAGTTTTCGAAATATTTTTTATTGTTTATTTATTTATTTTTTAGTTCGACTGTTTCGTAGTTTTGTATGTAGACACCTTGAATCGTAACGTTGATCAATTGGATAATACACTGATTGAGGGGTGGGGGTGCGAGTGACACACGGCTTTGCACGGATTTCGCGCTCATGATTACATTGTATAGATTCGCTTAAACGCATTATTATTTAAACAATATAAACATCCGAGGATCGTGCGGCGTTCTCGCCTTTATCACGTGCATATACAAGACTCGAGTATGTATATGCATTCGTTAGTTCATTTATGAAAATGAATATAATGGAACTTCGAATACGAGGTTACAATAAATATACAACGAGAAACGCTTAGTTTTATTTTGATTTATTTTTTTTAATGATTTTAATGATTTTCCTTTGGAAAAAGACGAAATATACGGTGAAAAATACACAATAAGTCTCAGCTTCCACACTCGACTCCGATCACTATATTTATTGATTTTAATGTCAGATTTATCAGAGGCTCTCTTCTCTCTCTTTCTCTCATAAAAAACCATGGCATAAATGAGGGATGAGTACGATTAACCGTATCGTTAATCGGCCATATATGCACGATCGATATTTTAATGCATATTCCTGCCCACACATAGACACACAAACATGAAATGTGAGCTAACAGCTACGGAAAGAACCGTCATAAATCGTATTTTTATAACGGACGCCATTGACAATGGACACTCGTATATAATCACGTATCCGTGATATATTTGTTGACGTGTACCTCTGTTGTGACGTGTGTAACATTTTTTTCACAAAAGAAATCGAATCTTTGATCGTATCGAGAAAAAAAAGGAAAGAAAAAGCCCCGATGCGACCGGGATCGCGCTCTACAAGTTTTGTAACGATTTCCCATTTTTTTGTATACATTTTTTACCCTTACTATAATTATTGCGAGTGGATTTGCGGCATTCATACATATCGAAATTTATGTAGTTATTCTAAAAAAAATTAAAAAAAAAAAACGACGAAAGTATGCAATTGATCGACGTGGGAAATTATACCGATCACAGTGTCAGATAATGAAGATCGGCGCGTAAGAACTTCGACAATTTGGCAACGGCCAATTACGGAATGACATTATCCACGTGACTATAGGGAACTAACATAGACAGTTGGCATTGAGCCGGGTGGAGATTAACTCTGGGTGGTTTATTTTTGATACTTAAAATTGCCGCGTCCGTGACCGGAACTACGATCGAATCCTCGATCCCAAGACAGAAAAAAATCGATTTGGAGGCCGATTTGTTCTGAATATATTTTACCAATCAACCGACATTTCTCACAATTAACTATTCGAGATGCTAACAAGCGAACTGAAATAAAATTCACGTTGAGATCGGTAGAATTATTATCGAAAACGACAAATGTGCAAGAGACAATGAAGAATTTGTTCTAATTGGCTGACGTTTGCCCCAAGAATTTCGCTACGAGTAATAACGTAGTCGATTATGCCAATGGGTATACAGACGCGTGGAGCGAATTGAAAAACAAACCGATATTATTATTTCCCCACATCTGGTGAGTGCGAACGCGACGATGGATCATTTCGCGACGTATTATTGGCTCAAGTTTTTTTGACCGACTGTACCGGATAAGCCATAAAATCGGAAAGTAAGCATGAATATTAATAGTATACCGAGAGGGCATCGTGGGGTCACAAGAGAGAAGTAAGAGGAAAAGAGAGAGAGAGAGAGAAAAAGATAGAGAGAGAGAGTGAGAAAGATCGTCTATTCATAGCAAACGCGGCCATTTTCCGGGACCCACAAAATGTTAAACTTAGACGGCGATCTCTTTACGGACCCGGTAAATCTTGGATCGTGCACACCGATGAAAATTTATAAAAATAAAGAAAATGTATATATAAAAAAAAAAACATATAAATCCGGTCCAATGCATGATCTAGAACGATCGTGGAGCTCGTTGGGGTTGCACAATCTCATCGCTTCTGCGGGCTGAGAGAGAAATTTATCCGAGTAATGATATTGGTCATAAATTTAAACTCGGATTCAATTCTCAATTGAAAATTTATACACAAGTTTACTTTTCAACTTTTGTGTCTTTTCGTTATTTTTAATTTGAATTATTATATCAAACGATGATTAAAATTGTACCGAATGAGCCTCATTGATACTGGTATACGGTGTTTATCAATTAATTATTTGAATTCAAATAACATAAAATAATGTAGCTGAAGAAAAAAAAAATGGCTCAGTAAGCTTGAAAAGAACCAGAATAGCGCGCAAGGCCAATACACTTATAGAACGAATTCCGATCGACTGAGAGCATTCTTCAGAAGAGAAAAACCAAAAGTTGATTCTGCATATATCCATTTCTCGCTCCCCATTGGCTGTTGTATTCAATCCGGCAAGGATTAAAAGAGTAAGGAAAAAAGAGCATATGGAAGCGTTGCGGAAAGCTCTCGCCGACTCTAACGTAAAGCGCGGGGTGAGCGCGGCGGAGGGTAGAGTCAAGCTTCGGTCGTCGGTGTTGCGTTACGCTGCCCTAATTTAGTCGGACGGCGTCGGGACGCCCGCGGTTTTCCCCACTCTTTAACTTGCCCGCGATTCACCTCGTCACAGAAATTCATATACACCAGCGATTTCTTCCCCGATCTCTTTCTCTCGCTCTTTCTTTCATTCTTTCTCTCAGAACCGCCATTAAACAAGCAATACTGCCAAGCAAACGGACATGCCAAACAAACGATTGTCTATTGGCAAATTAATATCACGAGACTGTGACTAGATTTATTTAAAAAAAAAATTCATGAGTCAATGTCGTGGAAGAGCTTTTTTTAGAACTTCTGAAATTTTTTTTTCTCCAAACCTTCGCTATGAAATTGCGTCACGAGGCTTTGAAATCTCTTCCGAAAGTGTCTTGTCGCTTGAGTGACAATGTCCTAAAAAAATAAAAAGCCTTTTTCTCTGAGGTGTGTTGCAATAAGATGTAAAATCTCCGGGAATCGTAAATAGACCACCAAACATAACTCCCGGAAATGAGACAAAAATCACGAGAGACCGCCGACACAAGCTCCGGCGTTTCAACTTTATTTTTATATCAAATTTTCTATGATACGAGGCGGGTGGACTCGAAACGAAAGGAAAAAAAACTCTCGTAGGCTCTCGCGTTGATTTGGCGACAACAGCCGCGCGAGTCTACAAATCCTCGATGAAGTCGCTAGGAATTTGTGATCCGACATTCCTAGAGTAGCGAGAATGTTAGCGAGCGACGAGTGCCGAGCGCGATCAATTGGCAGCGAACATATATTGCGTTCCAAGTCGGGATTATCCTCTCACGGGCGCGACGGCGGAGATGATTAAATAAAATAAAAAAATAAAAATTATTACCACCTACTGAACAACAATAACAACAATGCAAGTGCTTGATCGCTCAATACTGCAAATGCAAATTATATTATTTTTCGATTAATCAAACGATAACCAGCAGCCAATTGCATATTCATAATTAGTGTAAATTGTGCAAATATTTGAGGCACATAGAGTAGAAACAAACTGCAAAGACAGTGGTTATCGTAATAACAATAACAATTATGCAAACAAATTATTGGATATAAATTTAGACTGAAAGGAGAGATGTCAATTTCCATAACCAATTACTGGTCTAAATCTCATCGAATTTGATTATGCATTTCAAACTATATAAGTTTTTTTTTAAAATATTTACACAATAATTCGAAAATTGAGAAAAGAAATCCTGAGGTCTATATTCGTCGTAAAATGTATGATAATATAATTGGTCTCGACGACGCGTTGAAGGCATTCACGTGAAATCGTATATCAGCATATACAACATATACATTAAACAAGTCTTGCAAAGATAATTTGAGAAGGAGGGTGATGAGAGTCGTGGGTGGAAGCGGAAGACAAGCCCTCGCGCTGTACCTAATTGCAAAGAGAACGCTGCGGACGATCCATAGGAGGGTTGATGCACGATAGATTAGTGCACGAGAGAAAAATAAAGATGGATGGGAGGAATACCGATAGGGAAAATAGGAGGAAACAAAAACCTGATTTTTGCAGAAACGCGAAATGTTTCCTTGGGAGAAGGTTCCGTTCGTACCGCGACCATCTTTGGTACCAGAGCCCTTTACGGTCTGGGGACGCAAGAAGCAAGATCCGGCCAAGGAATTTTATCAGTATGCCACGATCAAGGATAAACAGGGTACCGTTAGAGGCAAGAACACGGCCAAGGACGATCACACGAGACAGCTGATCGAGGGTGGTACAATATCGAAGGTTGGTTTGGACGCCGCTAGCGAATTGGCGTCCAGAGGTCACGTATACGAGAAGGGAATACTTTCGAGACAGCCGAGAGGTCACAGGCACGCAGTGACACCTGCAACGGGTCGCACCAAGATCCTCATCGCTCTTCAACAGCCCTCTTGGTATCGCTTCTAACTCGTCGATGGATGGGACGAATAACACCTGTCGCCGATGTTTCTATACACGGATTCGTGCCATTAAAATCGCGAACTAAATCATATTGTATCCGGCATTCATTATCGACCTATTTCAGTATGGGAAATTTTCGAATCCGAATATTATAACGACATTGTGAAACAACGAAAAAGAAAAAAAATTGAAACAGAGCGCGATCATCATTGAAGGAATGATGAGACCTAAGAGATTCATCGGTTTCAAATAATTTACATTGTTTTTTTCCTCAATTTTATCAACATAGATAATCGAATGAATAAATGCTATTCGTTATAAAAAGATGGCGATGAATATCGATTGCGCGAGAGCGCTATTTAAAAACTTACGACGATTTTACGACCTCAGGGTTTTTTTTGAGCTCTCTCTCTCTCTCTTTCTCTCTCTTTCACTCTCTTTCTTTTTCCTTGTTTCTTCTCGAGAATCAAATTCGAACTTGAATATACCTTATTTACCGATCTATGTTCAGGCGTCTGCGTATTTCGCATTATTTTTTTTCTCCTCGACTCTTTTTTAATGCACATGACCCACATCCTGAACCCGTATTATATGCACTGATATTATATATATATATGCATTGGCGGATGAGTCGTAAGCCTTAACATACAACAACATGAAATAAAAATAAAATACAAATCATGAAGATTACGAGAGGTGGATGATGGAGATGATGATTTATTTTTTGCACTCCCTCGCGCGCTCGTGTCTTTCTCTCGAACGGAATTTCTCTCGAGGTTTGTAATTCCGGCGCCGTGTGTCACACCGCGCAGCTATACATTATGGGCACATATATACTCGTGTATATATAACATTTGAATAAGTTTCGAGCATATAAATTCACACATACGCACACACACACACAATGCTATTGCTCGCGCCTCTTACTCACTCGAATTACTGTACCGTGGACGCGTGTGTATCTCTTGGCAAGAGTGTCCAAAGGGTTGCTCAACGTTGCAGAGCGGGTGTCCTGAATATTTTCGGCAAGGAGACATTATTATTGCAATACAGCGTATATCGCGCGTTCGCTCCGTGTTATAATTGGCCCGCACGTTGTGTGTCTACAGACCAAACTTATCTATACATTCAGTACGTGGTATATAATGTTATAACGCATATATACGACGCACTATATCGATATGGTATCATTCATATGCACATTCATACATCATTTTAAATGTAATCATGCTTTATGTTTCATTGATCTAACAACGAGTCATGATTAATTACTATAAAATAAAATAAAATAAAAATAACAACGACAACAAGTTCGCTTGAGGTGATGTGGAATGCCAACGATCGGTAGCAGAAATCGGTTACAGATTTTCGAATGTTCATCAAGATGAATAAAAAAAATCTTAGATACCGCGCGTAGATTTTACGATCAAGATTTGTCATGAAAATTATCGGAAGGGAAGGGTTTATTTAGGATTTTTCACATCCCCTTAACCCGAAATATCTTTCGGAATGCACGGACGCTAAAAACACGGATCATTCCATTGCAGCCTTGGATTTTTCTTCGTCCGGCTTGTTTCTTTTATCAGGTGGATAGAAAAAAAAAACAAACAATTTTTATTTATTTCGAAGAAAAAAAAAAACGATTTCGAAACAATCCGAACGAAGATTTGATCCCGTCTCGCCATATCCTTGCGTCATTTAGAGCCCGCTTTTGTTTCCTAAGCCAACGCCGGTTTCAATGTTGTGATAGCTGAAGATGCAATGCATTATATATGTACACATAAATCAATTATTGAATTGAACAAAAAGCAAAAGAAAAAAAAAAATTAGGAAAACGTTTTTAGAAGAAGTAAATGGAAAAGAAACGCGAGGTTAGAGCTTTTCGCCTCCTTATAGTAGTTTTGCTATAGCCTCGGAGCCTTCTCTTTCTCTCTCTCTCTCTCTCTCCAATGTTGTCCTTGTATAATCCCTGAATTTAGACGCCTCGGCATTACGTGGTCCGCGACTATCCGTCTTCGGGATTGAGATCCGCCCAAGAGCAGTACAGCTACAGTTACGTCAACAACACCAGCTCATCGAGTAGCTCGGATCCTTACAGCCGTCCGCAACGTACGAGTTACTCCACCGAGACCGTTACCAAGAGGGATAGCGGTCCTTACGGCTCATACTCGACCGAGAGATCAACGAGATCCTCGGACTATGGCGGACCCGGTGGATACAGATCCTCGTACGAGTCCAGCACATCCGGTCGTCTGCCCGGTGGTACCAGCTACCGTCACTTCTCATACCGCGTCTAAAATCTGTTCAATATTATTTGCTCGCTCTCCTCGATACTTTTGAAAACCCCCGCGAAAGAGTCCACTACGACAGCTCCGATCGAACAAAATCTCCTGTTTCGTTAAAATTTTATATTATTTCTTGTGATTAGAATTTTGGCTTCTCGTAGATAAAGAAAACAAAAAAAAATGCTTAAATTGACCGTGTATACACAGGAGTAACGAAATCGCTGTCTAGTGGTCTCTAAACCCGATCTAATTCCCCTCAAGACCCTCAAACGAAACTATATTTTTGTCGAACCGATTTTAGATCGGCCATTTGCTGCATTTAGATAACAATTAACTAGAAAAAAAAATCATAGTCGCGCTCAATGTTTTATTGCGATTACGCATATTATATTAAAGCACCTATTTGTTGTTGAACAATATTATTTTAAAAAAATACTTGCCAGGATTAAATTTGAAGTAAAACTCTGCCCAGTCGTCCATCCACACAAGGGCGACCCGGGCCAAGTTTCCATAGAGAATTTCGCCGACACCCCCAGGAAAAGTGTAAGGGGATGATTTGCGAAATAAATGTCCAACGTGGGAGCACGGGGCGATTTCAACGCTGCCACCGCATTGCCATACGCGAAATGACAGTTCGAGGTTTTCACCGCCCCATATTTGCATTTGATCGTCGTAACTTCCCAGCTCGAAGAAATAACCCTTGTCCATTGAAAATAGACCACCGGCCATTGCCGGTGTCTTGAATGGATCGACGATGTTTTCACGACGTTCTCGCAACAACGGACCGTTCAAAGTCAACCAACGGAAATGAAGATCCCAATTGAACGCCCCCCAATGAAGCTCGAACGATCTTTTATGTCATAGGATCGTTTATTCTTTATATTCTTTTTTCTTACACATTTTTATTTAATATTTTCACATAAGTCTTTTGGGAGACTTTTCTTTTGCATTTTTAACCCTTAGAGGATTAATCTTTGATTTTCATTTCATTCAAAGTTGAAACTTGCGATTACTTTCCAATAGAAATTTAACTTTAATTTAAATTAAT
>JABMBV010003945.1:0-10946 GCA_018906735.1 Mesochorus sp. PSUC_FEM 10030011 | reverse complement strand
AGAGAGAGAGAGAAAAAGAGAGAGAAGGTGGGATACCACGAAGGTACAAGGATTCCTTTGACCATGTACTTCTTTGATGATATTTAAAAAAAAAAAGGCTGGAAAATTTGGTGTTGCGGTTGAAGCTATACATATATTCGTGAAATAATAACGTTAGGAAGAAACTGCAGACAAAAAATAAGTTAAGGTTTTTATTTTTATTTCTTATACAAAGATAATTATCGTAGAAATTGAGATTTCAAATTTGATATACTTTTATCACATAGTTGAGGAGATATTAAATATCGAAAACGTCATTTTTTGTAACTTTTCTCAAAAGATCGTATGTTAAAGTTGTGATTTTTGATATTAAATATTTCGATTGTTAGATGGTGAAAACTTTTCAAATTTTTTTCACACTATAATACGACTTTCAAGAAGACTCACGTAAAGTTTCCATAGCTTATCTATAAAAAACTGTATCTGATGATTCCATTTCTGATTATCTTGATTGTCAAATGACGAAGACTTCTTAAATTCTACACATGTTCTAATATAACGTTCAAGAAAATTAACGAATGGCTTGAATAAATTATCATTAAAAAAAAACTGTATTCAATGATTTTGCCTTTACTTTATACATATGATTGTTATTATGCCGCTTCTATACAGATATCTCTTTAAAAGGCAACTCAAATATCTAGCATGCGTATTATGCGCTCTTTAAGATTAAAGCCGAGCTATGAAAACAATAGACTTTTCATCTTGAATCGAGGACACGAGGGATTATCTTCGTTACAAAAGTTGTCTTTATTTCTATATATCAAAAAAATCTTCCATTTGTGTATATACCATTGTTTTTTTTTTATCATGGCCTCTAAGGGTGTTCAGACGCAGGCGAAAAAAAAATTCGTATCGTCAAAACATTTTTTGCTGCCTTTCAATAGTTTAATAAAATAAGTCGTCAACCTGGGATCTCACGAGTAGTATGACAATCAAGAATACATAGAACGAGGACTTGGCGTAAAAAAAGACAATGACATTCACCGAGGCAAGCTCTAGGCCAAGCGATTGGGTAAAAAACATGACGCGTTATAAAAAAATAAAATCGATAGATTTTTATCGGGATATTCTTCTATTTACGCCTGTTGGGTTTGATGATCAAGAATTTTATATCATGTTAGAGACCATTCGGACTTTCGCACAGGTACATCATTTCAAGTGCTTGCACATTTTTTTTATTTATATATAGATAATTGCAGCGTATTTTATTGCTTAATATCAATGACTTGTAGCTCCAATTCTTCGTATCCTTTTATTCAAGGATTTATAATGGCTATTCGAAGCTAAAATTTGCCATTGGACCTTTTACACGCACGTTCGCATTTCACTAAACGTAGAGTCACTAAAAGTAAAATAGTCACTAAAAAACAATTCACTAAAAGTGAAATATATGAAAAATCTTCTCATTTTTCAGTATAAATTTATTTCTTTTATACAGATCGAATATTCTTGTTGCATTCGGTATAACTTTTTTTTGTCTTTGTATGAAATACATCGAATCGATTCGATTTTGATATTTAGAGAGTTAGCCTCTAACATCGAAAGAGCTAAAAAGAAAATTAGCACGTCAACAATCTTTTTTTTTCACGCTTAAAAATAGTTAATATCGAACTCTGTGTCGTTTAATATATTTTTTTATTCGGGATTGTCAAACTCGAAACATGTAAATACCAGTAGATTGTATGTACATTTGGCACCAACAGTAGCACATAGGAGGTCGAACAGTGAATTGACGGAAGCTCGTGCCCGCATTGCAATGTGAGAGGATATTACGTACCCTGAAGAAGGTTTCGCCGCTGGGCTGTTGAAGTTCTCTCTGCTGTTGGGTATTATATTGCGGGCTGCTTTTCGAGCGAAAACAGTACAATCTGGAAACTCAGAGGAAAATAGATAAAAGGCTGGTACAAAAGACAAAGAGAGAGAGAGAGAGAGAGTGAGAGGGATTACACGAAGGATGACAGAGAAAACATACAACAATTGCGTTTTATGGCATAAAGTACCAAATCCGCTAGAGGATGTTGCTTTCCGTTGCAAGAGCTTGTTAGGTTGCGCTATTTCAGTTCAAGACTTAATTTTATTTCAATGGTGCAGGTATAAATATGTCAAAAAATAAAAAAAAATTGCAGTATCATCCGCGACCAACTCGACCCCTTGCAGGATCACCTGATGCCATTTTTTAACATATAAAAATGCCGGCAGGTTAACAACATTTTTTTAAATGTGAATGGTAAATTCGTTTATTCGTTTATTCGTTGGTCGATTTACTCTATTAAGGGCAGTTGTACTCGCGAAAATATTTCGAGGCCCCAAGAAGTAGCGTTCAGCAATCATTTATACTACATATGACGACGTGAGACGATATACGCGTTAATGTGCACGTTTTACCTTGTATAAAACAATTTTCGAAGACTATACAAGATATAGTTACCTATCACTGACTTTCCACTCGGTCGATCAAGGGATTCGTTCTTGCGCGAAGAGGCTGCTCTCCTCCGAACGATATACTATAGAGACAAGGGAAAACGAGAGGATTTCCGGAAGAAAGATTAGCTCGCTTTCCTTTATCTCGCGTCTCTTCATTTTCGCTAAAGAATTTTTCATCATATTTTTTTCTCCCCCATTATGTGTTTATTGAACGTCAAACGCTACAGAATCAAAGTAAGAGTTACATTTCCCGCAAATCCCATCGATCTATACACACATTTTTCTTTTCACTTCTACCCTTTTTTTTTTCTTATCGGTTTTGAGAATATTGACTCTAAGCGATTGCATATTCCACAATTTCGCTGATATTAAATTTGTCGGTTCACCTCGATCTTTTTTTTTTTTTTTCACCGGATCCTGTCAAGACACGGAGTCACGACGGAAAATACATGCGCATACGGCATAGACGCCGGAGTGCATGTAGTATATCGTTGGGTATGAAAAGAAGGAGGAGAAGGAGAAGACGAAAAAGCGAGGCAGGCTTTTCGGATATTCAAGACGAGAAGAGGATATACGTGAAAATGAAATTTTGCCGGAAGTAAGAGAACACACCGTTGAGTAAGGCCATGAAACACGTACGTACGTTGGCACAAAGTCTGCCGGAAAAATGCCGCTTTGTCACATGTATCTTGAAAAGCACTGCGCGCGTACCGATGCTCCATCATCTGGGACAGAGGATCCGTACAATTTTGTCATGTTACGCGGTATTTGTCATACACCAAAACACGCGTCGTTGGAAAAATAATGACGAATAATTAAGGATGTACTTGCACAAATCTTAAAATAAATTTTTATTTTAATTGTTTTTTTTTTAATACAAAGATTTTCGTTGTAGAAACTCGATTTTCAAATTTCAAACACTTCAACAACGTCTTTGAGAAGATGTTCAATATCGAAATCATCATCTTTCGTAACTTCTCATAAGATCGCGTGTTAAGATTGTGTTATCGTTAGCGATAGTTCATTAGATTGTCCTGAATTTTTTTTAAATCTTGGTGATAATCATACTAAAGTGTGTGTAAAATTTGAAGAAGCAATGACGACTCGGAAAAAAAGATATTTATCATTCGCAACTTATCGCAACTTTCTATAGAATCTCCCATAAAGGATAGCCCCTTAATATATTTATACTTTCATATCATAACGAATTGAATTTCAGTAAAATACATCAGAAACTACTACTAATTCAAATTTCATGACTGAAAATATTAATGAATATTGACGAAAAAAATCTAAACATTTTATATGTCATGTAGATTTATTGGAATAAAAAAGCCTGCCAATTTATCCCCAACTTAATGTATCTTGAGGCACTGGTATTATTTCTCGAGAGAACTTACGAAGGATAAAGTTACGTGCCTGTGAGTTTAGTTTTCCGGTTGACAAACGATGGGGTGTTCCTTGTACAAAGTGCCTCTGCCCTGTTTTATTATCATTGATGGACAACGGGGTGGACCCACATTGGCCAAATTGCTAGAACCCTCATTATTCTTTATTCATCCTCATTAACCTGAAATGCATAAAAATAAATGATCAAAAAAGAGTCTACGTTCGAAACTGTTCATCGTTCTGATTGAAACCGATATTTCGATCCGTAAATCACACACACGTCAAAAGAAAATGCATTTTTTATACGAACTCTATCTTGACAGCATAAAAACTTGTATATTATTTTTTAATTGATAAACTCTTGAATAAAAAGACTTCCACGCAGGCACAGCTAATTAAAGATTGGTGGGAGCATATTTCATAAATTTATTATTAGCTTAAGTAATGTAATCGAATAATATTTGCCATGCATATTCTGCGGCAGAGAATACACTGATCGAGTGTCTCAGTTTGCGATGTACAAGAGCGGAAAGAAAATTTAATGAAAAATGAATTACGTGACCGACAGTCGAGGCTCTTGACAGATTTTTCCGGGTCATATTGAGGTGCACGCGATAGAGGTAGAATGAGACAGAGACGGAGAGAGGTACTTTTGAAAATTGAGAACTCGGAGACGAATAAGCGGCGAGTCGAGTCGCTGCAGCGTACGACGACAGGCGACAAATTTACGGTCGACCATCTGGCGTCCCTGCTTTATTAAGCGATGAGGATAGAATAGGATGAAGAAGAAGAAAAAAAAAACGTAACACAGGAAGGCGCAGTTGCTTCAAGATTGCAAAAGAGTCGCGTGCTTTAGCCGGCCTCTATGCAGAGACTCGAGAGAGACGCGGACTTAATTAGCGAGTGACTTGAGCGGCATGTTTAGAGCTCTGCCAGAGTTATACCGGTCAACGTCCCAAGAGTTTCATCTTGCCTGAATTTTCTTTTTCTTATATTTATGCTATTGTATCCCATTCTCTATAGAAGACTTTCTTGTCCTTTTAACTTTTTGTTCCCCGCGGAAATAAAATTGTCAAAAAACAATTGATAAGATGAAGTTGAGTCTCGATATGTCACGTGTCGAGCCTCAAATCTATCTTCTCATTAAAACTTATAGTAATTTGAAGAAACTAATAAAATGATAATAAAAATTGTTTTCTTAATTTATTCATGAATTTTTAGTTGTTTCGATATGAGAGTAGCATTGTGCAATTCTATGCCACTTCAAAATAGGCGTGATCATTTGTATAGACTTAAAAAACTATATTCGATGATTTTGCCATTATTTAATCCATATCACTGTGATTATGCCGCAAGTATTTATGAGAAAAGACTTGAAAAACGTAAATTGTATTCAACTTTCTACAGACTGTCTACATATTCGAGAAAATAACAATTTGCATGTGTACAGGGAGGAAAATAATTTTCCAAGACCGATATGATGTACGACACATTTTTCCGTTGAATGTCTGAGCCTTTTCCGCAGCAGTTTTCTCGCGCATTTCCTCGTGAACGGGGGAGATAAGAAAGGGAACCTGAGAGATCATTCGCTCCCGCAAACCCACGGGATAAATCTTGAACTTTTCCCCTGGGATATTCACTAGATACTCGAGCGGAGGGTTTCGATGAGAGCGGGAGAGAGGGAAAATGAAAGTGAGAGATAAAGGTTTTGTCCTGAATAATATGAAAGGGAATAATCCTGCTGCGAGTACCAAAATATAGTGAATATTCACTGGTTAGACCAAGTCGAAGTACTTAAAACAATATCTAGTGCATTACAAATTGAGCATCAGAATGAGGACGGCAACAAACACCCAATGACTATAATACATTCGTACTTTTGTCAATTTTTTAAATATTTTTCCCATAAAATAGTATTATATTCCCTTCGTGTGTACGGGCTTTTTATTATTATTATTTTTTATTGCTCTTTATCTTCTCTCGAATCTCTACTCGACTTGACGCCAGTGTGACAGAAGGTACAAAGTAGAACTTTCTTCTGATATCACCATAATAAAAAGAGAATAAGAGAGAAAGAGAGGAAGAGAATAGAAAATAAGACAAGGTAAATGCACGCTCGATAAGACGTTTGGTGAACCATGACGAAAAAACAAATCGAGCTTCTTGATAAGAATCCTTTCTTCCTGAAAACCAGAAGAGCAAATAAAAGACGATAAAATGCATTTTTCCTTCTTAATTTTTTTCTTTTGTTTTTTTCCTCGATACAACAGAATAGTGTTTATAAAAAAAAATGTTATTCAATAAAAAAAATAATTTTTGAGGATCAGATCACAATAAATGAATGTGATTGTTGATGAAAACTAAAGAAAAAAATGTTAGAAAATCATCACGAATTATAAAGACGTGAACACCAATCGCATTATGATCAATCCCAATTTATAGGAACTATGCCAAAAACTTGTATCACGTAATAGAGTAAGATGAACCTAATTCTGCTGCAGTACAAATCTCAATAGTAAATTAATATATAAAACAATTGTATAAGGTAAACAACGACTCGTGTCCATAAATACAGGGATCATCGTTATTTCTATGCAATTTTTTAAAACTACATGTAAAAATACCGTTAATTAATAATTTCATCCATTTATTCGTATAACTGAAATTTTAGGTTCATTTGATTAATTTCCTTAGTATTTTTCCTCGATTATCTGAAACATTTTTTTCTTGTAATGAATATAATGCCTTAGTCGCAATTGAAAATACATTCCAGCGTATTCTACGACTACATTTTTTTTCAACACGATTGGTAAATCCAGTGGGTCGTATATATTCGTAAATTTATTGGTCGGTTAACCCTAAACAGAACAGTTGAGCATTAATGTGATCCTCAAAAGCTCTCTGACACCTTGGGAGATATTTGCTCGTCGAATATATGTACGGAATGCGATTACTTGACGCATTGAACATCTGCTTTACATAATGTATGTGACAACAAGGACGTATTGTATATATACGTAATTTACAGTAATAGTTTTGGACAGGAAACCACGCGCGCGCGCGCGCGATGTGTGTTGTTCATAAATAATGGTCCGCTTGAACGCTCGTAACCTGCGTATGTCATACACAATTCTGCGGGCAATTCACGCACATCTGGGCAAACTACTTGCGGGGTGTCGAGAGCCGGCATATATACGTATGTATTTACAATTTGTATATACATATTGGGCGGATGCATAAGCGTTTATTACAGGGCTCGGATTGGTATGACGTGAAAATGGGCCAACATCGTGATGCCGCAGCGACAATGAGCCATAGTTGGTATCGCAACCAGCGACAATGGGACAACAACGACGATGACGACGACGACGACGACGACTTCTTGCCTGAGGCTACACGATACATAGGTCTCTTCCCATCCAACTGGCTCAGCGAGACGAGAGACACTAGACGATAATTGCCGTTTATAATGCTCGAGAGATATATATATAGAACATGACATCCGTTCGATACATACAAATGTATGTACTATTCGAATAAATACGAGACAAATTGTCTAGGCAAAGTACACACATAGTTAAGGGCGTTCACCGTTAAATCGACTTTCTATAGATTTTTCTTGAAATTTGTATCACTCGTTATTTATGGCATCCTTAATGTCCTTGTGCAAAATTCTAAGAAACATATGAGTACCAAAATGAAGTTATTCGCTGTTAAAGTTCCAAGTTTTATCATGCGAGGTATAGCTTAGTCATGAGCTAGAGTGACATTTCAATCCTTAGCAGCAACAATTTTCAATGGATTTTCATAAATGTATGTAAAATTGTTTGTGCTAAAATTGATAAAAGGTCACTGACTCAAAAATCATCAATCAACTATTTTAATTATCGACAAAAGAAATATATATATTTTTTGTACGTTATATTAGGTATTTTATTGTAAGCTCGTGAGCTCGTTGAATGGCGATTGCGATATAATAATAACAACTATGAAACGAAAAATAATATTTTATAGCTAAAATACCCGGTGGTATTTGTTTATTGAAATAGTTCAGCCCTTAGATAATTTTGCTGCTTCAGAGAATATTACGTAGACTTTGAGTGAATCATTATGCTTGAGATAATTGAATTTTAATGAATTATGCAAAAAAACACGCTATTACTGTCGTGATACTTTTATTTTTTCGTTCCTCATTGCACGATAAAATATTTTCTTGGGCCATGTACAAAAAAAAACTCGTTAAATGATTTTTTTTTTAACATCCTGTACGTGCACACGAGGGAACATTGATGCAGGCAAACATTACCACCAGAGTGGATACAGATACGTCGTTAATGTACACGTTCAAATTCGGGACACAAAATGCTTTTGGTACGCGAACCCTCTCGAGTCGATTGTTGTAACACGCGAGCACCAAAGATTGCTCGATCGCAGCTCGCCTTCGACTTTGACTCGGTAACTATACGTCGTTTTCTCACCGTGTGGCACGTCTTCGGATCCCAACCCCTTTTTTCCTCAATACCAATCTCGTAAACGCCGAGCTCGAACGATGTACCTCTGCACCAGCTCCCGATGCTATCCTCATTTTCCTTCCGCTCTATCTCGCGATTCGTCCATTTTCTCTTTCCTCAGAGCAGTTTCTACAATGATTTTTTTTTGGAACTACGCTTCGGCATCCCTTAATATGATTCTCATGTAATCATATCTATACACAGTACACGTTTCATTGTTGTTATAACCTCTTTTATTGTTTACTCATTGCTCCGATGTAGAGCAACTTTTAGTAGAGTATTCAAGTGTGAGTATTACCCATTTCAGTATTCACAGTTCCTATAATAATATTAAATATTGTCAATTGGCAAAAAATACTAATGGGATTAACTTTAGTTTGTCTGAAACAGATTTAGTATTAACATCAAAATATTTTTAGTTGGACGCAATATTTTCTTTGTTGATGGCAGTAAATTTTATTTATTTACACTTACTACACGAGACAGGGAATGCCGATGCTAATCCTTGGCGTTTTTCAGCTGGTTCATCAAGTAAATTCATAGGGATCTTGCCATTTTTACAGATCAGTTGCTCAACGAAAATTCTTATGCTACGTCGTATTTTCAGATCAGAATCTCGTTCAATAAATTCGTCAGGTTTCGATTCCATTTTGAGGTTAGACTTGATTTTAGTGATGTACATTTTTTTATCTAATTCTCTGTCCTTAGTTCTTTTTCGATACATTTTTTTCGGATTCAAGTCTACCTTTCCAATAGAAATGTCTATTTTTTGTTCTTCTTATTTGGACATTGCTCATACGAAAAATTATCGCATATGAATTTATCGCCTCCCACAAATATTTGACGACGTTGCCATATCTCACCGAAAGATATGCATCGGATGAGTCAAATGCATAAATACATTTAACTAGCGCACTTCTTCTTCTAGAACCTCCTTAAAAGTATATATCGAGATGAATGATGCGCACTTGAAAAGTAAAAACAAAATTAACGTCGACAATCTAATTTTCTTACTTCTCGCCAACGTCAAAAGCGATATTTTATTGCTTCGTTAAAAAAAAAAAGGACTTGAATTGAACGTAATTACAAAGTGAAATGCTACCAATCAGAGTAACTGCAATTAGTTTTATCAGAGATATATAGAAATATGTATAATCTTGTGAAATAACTCGTGTAATATTGGTAAGAAAAACCGTGAACTTCACGGATAAAAAAGTCAGAAACAAGAGATATGATGTAAGATTCATAGGCAATTCCATTTCAGCTTCGTCGCGCAACGCGACGTCGAATAAAAAAAAAGCTCTGCCAAGAACAGTATGGAGTCGCTCATTTTATGACCGAATCGTGAGCGAAGAAGAAGAAAAAAAAACGAGTCAACGTGAAGAAAGACGTTGGGGAATATGAAAATAATGCTATTCATCGAGCCGACATGGCGTTCCGTGATTTCGCGGCAATCAAACTTTTTTTTTATAGGAATATCTCGTTTCTCTTATCTCAAAATTGTCGAACAATTTTCAAAAAGTAGATCTTTTGAAAAAAAGGTAAAAACTTTTCGTGGACAATCGAAGTACTTTTGACCGAATGTAATGAAGTTCAATCGAAATCCACTTGAAGTTTTTAGATTGAATGTGTGAAGAGAAAATATCATTTCGATCAATTTTATATTTAAAGAAAAAAAAAACGGAAAATCTTATCCTGAATATTGAAAGTCGTTGAAAAAAAATCTTTTTCAAACTTTCTCGATCTATTTTTTATCTTCGAATCTTTCTCATTTGCGCAAGATAAATTTACGATTTTTTGGTCGGTCGTATAATATTCTTATATAGGATTGATTGTGCAGCCGCTGGTGAAACGAGAGCGCTCGAGCTGCTTCGAGTGCACGATGTTGCATTTGCTTATATATATATATAGACAATGTTGTCGAACGGGGATGGGCGGGGAGAAGAAAAAAAAGGGCGCGTGGAAGCGCCATCGGCGCCTTCTTGGGAGTGGTATAACAATGGATACCGTGAAGGGTTTCTCCCTCTCCGGTGCCTCGGGATGTGCAACGCTCTGTACCCTATATGTGCGACGCTACTATATACGCGCTATGGACAGGTAAAGTGGGCACCGGCGCCTCGTACTTTCCATTTATACGCTACTTCAAGCCTGAAAGTTCTCGTCTTCTCTCATCTCACTCTGGTCGCCCACTCGTCGACCATCTTCCTCTTCTTTTCCTCATCTCTTCTTCATCCTTTTCGCCTGTCAGATGTATATCCTGCCACTTTGGACCTCGTTCGACAGACGAGAAAAGAAAAGGTTTCTTCCTTCCTCTTTATACATTATATATATATAGATACAACCTTATTGCAGTACTTATCGCATACCGGTATATTACTCGGTCCTTCACACGTCTTTGACTTATATATATAGTGTACACGATTGTATTACGTTCCCGAGAGCAGCAAACTCGCGAAGGAGACGTCAGAGTTCAAAGGATCAACGTATAGGGATGAATATATAGTAAAAAAAAATCTACGTAAATATTCAATATGTATACTCGAAAATATACTTTGAAATTGTATAATCAAAACTATAATA
>JABMBV010003934.1:0-10949 GCA_018906735.1 Mesochorus sp. PSUC_FEM 10030011 | reverse complement strand
TTTATAATTATATTAAATAAAAGAGAAGAATTTTAAGAAAATATATTGTCAATTTAAAAAAAATGAATATAAAAATACATAAAATTATTATTTGTACTCTCCAAACGCTATTTCCAATTACTTTTCTACTTCAATAAATATGAAGACAAGTACAAAGAGCCGTATCGATCTTTAAACTCGTCGAAAAGCTCAGGAAAAAGAAAATTTTATCGCTCTTATATATCATCGGGAGCTATTGAAAAAAAACCTAAAAAAAAAAAGAAAGAAAGATTGTTGAGAGATGCATCAGCGAGTCGCAACTGATTCGATCTGAATTTTCTTCTTCCCTCTCTTGAAATAACTGTATTATCCGATCGCAACGGTAGGAATTCTTCCTCGAGAGACACTTTGATTCGTACCTCAGTAAATTCGCAAAAAAGATTTTTTCGTTTTAGTTTACGATCCTTCTTTTGAACTTTCATCTTCATCGTAGTTTCGCAAATTCCAAAGCATTGCTAAGAAAATTTACTCTCGGAGCAGGCTCAAAACTATGACGACAACGTCGACGTCGATCAAGTCTAGGTCACCACCCAGCCTGAAGAGACAAACTCTTGGAAAAGGATCAGAGAGAGAGAGAGAGAGAGAGAGAGAGAGAGAGAGAGAGAGAAGCTTTTCTCATTCAAGCATCTCAAACTCTTGCAACCACGTCACTCGTGATAATCCAGCAACCAAATCACGGGTGATCGTTTATCGCTTAAATTGCCTGAAGCAAGCAGTTTAGAAGAGCAGAATTTCTTGAAAGAATTTCTCAAAAGGGTCAAAAAATAAAATATCTCGATGAAAAATCGTAAAATATCGGAGAAGAGGGACGAAACTCGAGAATTATTCTCGTCGTAAATTTTCTTCCATTTATATTTTTTTCCCCGATATGGAACGAATAGATTTATCGAACCCAACGCGTGAGTCACCACCTACGAGCCACCACCCCACAAAAACTCGAAAGACAATCTTGAAGAGAAAATGAGCAGGAAAGGAAGAATTGGCAAAGATTTTAAGGGCCGAACAACCCCCTTGAACGCCGCTTCGGATATATATATCTTCTCGCAGCGATCGGTGCTGACGCTTCGATTCCTTTGAAATTGCCAGACAAAACTGTCTCCGTCCCTCCCCCACCCCACCCCCCCAATCTCTTCTGTCTTTCTCTCTTTATCTTTTCTTTTCTCTGTCACGCCTCCCTCATTGTTCGAAAAATTGTTACGAATTAATAATCGCATCCCTATGCCAAAATTAATCCAATACCAATTCAAATTAAAATTTATAAAAATGTATGTCAAACGTGTCAAATTAAAATTAAAGAAAGGTCATTAAGTAAATATAATTAATAAATAAAACTAAGTAAACAAAAAATTGTCAAATTCAAACTACATCATTGTCAAATTAAAATGAAAACTTGAAAAATGAAGAGTAGAGTCAAATATAACAGAGATAAAAATTAAGTAGAATCAATAAAGCAAAATGGTCATAAAATCAGTGAATAAATTACTTTGAAAATATTTTTTAAACCACAAATTTGATATGAATCGAGCAGATAAAATATAAAATCGAATAAAATGAATTTGAAAGGAATCAATTTGATCGAAGAAACGTAATAAAAAAAAATGGAGTTCGAATGAGTAATTCAACGGTGAAGGATTGGAATTTGAACATGAACTTTTGAAAAAAAAAAATTGAAACCCGATAAAATTGGATAAAATTCGCTGAAAAAAGTTTAAAACCAATGAAACGTCATTGACATATACCAAAAGGGTGAAGTCGTTGCGAGAAAATCCTCGATCCCGAGTTTTTTCATGGATTAACGATCACCGATTAAGGCTTGAACTTGCGGGCTTGAATAACGAAGAAAAAGTTTGTAAAACGCCGTTGGATGTCTTTGATTATTCTCATCAAGCTTTTTTTTAATGGTCTAAAATGTTTAAATTCATTTTATAACAGCCTATCGTTACTCTTTTAAATGTTATTAGTTATTAAAAACTTTTAATAACTTTTTAAAGGATAATATACATTGTATAATTACTTTGAATATGCAAGTTAATAATTAATTGATTAACCGGGTACGTATGCGCGAATTTTCTCGATGGGGCAATTCGGTTTAACGCACGTGTCACACGGACCCCACGGAAAGTCACTAAACACCCACGACAACGACGACGGCGACGACGACAGAGACGATGGTTGGGAACGCACGGAAACCCTCGCGTACTTACTCGATGCACCCACCACGACCCCACTCTACCACACCCAAGGATTACAAAAACCGAAATCCTCCCACCATCCACAGTCCGACCCGGTGTACCCGAATCGCCGCCGCCGTCGCGACGCCGACGCCACCGACCATCAACGGCTGCGCAGACTCCCGTGGACCATCACGCGAGTTATATATTCTCCCCCTCCCTCTCTCGTTTCCTTTTTCTTATTCTTCTTTTTGTATAACTAACCCCTCATACCATAATTTTTACGCCTTTATTACGTACCCCGACAACTGTTCTGATGGATCGGGTTATCCTCTTTGTACCAATAAACTTGGAGTCATCGTTATTTATAACGATCTATCGATACGATTTTTCTCATTGAAAACTTCATTGAACTTGAATTCAATCGCTATTGTATTTTTGGGCTGTGGATCTCTAATCCAAAGAACCCGATGAAATTCGGAATCGGGATCGGCTGCAGCATCACGAGAAAAAAACAAAGAGAAGTTGGATTTTGTTGCACATCATTAAACTCGTGTAGTATAAATCTAATTGCTTGTAAAAAAAAAAGTTACTTTTTCTTTTGTCTCTTGGAAGTTTCCAATATCTTGTTAGAGTTAAACTTTTTCAAAGGCTTTAACAAAATACACGAACCAAAAAAGCATATACTATGATGCGTTTTTGCCCAACTCTCTTTTCATGCCTTCACGTTTTTTTTTTTTTTTTTGCCACATCAATGAAAAGTCCAAATATTAAAACACATACCATATAAAACCTTACGTTTCTTAATGAAAAGGCAAATAAGAAGAATAAATGTCTCGATGAGAAAAGTTTAGCTCAATGTTGGGTATACATATATATCGAGTTAGTTGGGATTAGTCCGTATAGAATCGCAAAACTATGGAGAGTATACTCGATTTTTCTCTCTAACGGTCCATCAAGAAGTTTACCCTTTTCGCTCTACCCTACAACAAACCAACGACTCTCTTTCTCTTTCTCTTTCTCTGCTGCTGCTGCACACTCTATTTGCTGCGTGAAACAAACTTTTTCTCGAGTTCCCATCAGAATTAGAACGCGACGGCTTTAAACCCCACAACGACTCGGTTCACACTGTATATGTAATTCCGACATTGGGTATGCAAAGCGTCGTCTGTAATATACGTGACGACCTGAAGACATCAATTTTCGTACGTTTCCAACCACTATAATTCCCACTATATATTTGTCTCGCTGTGTACATTTCTGAGTAAAAATATACAGACGAAAATTCCAACCGCAACATTCGATGTTGCATTCGGTATTTCAAGGTGCACGAATTTAGGGGTATGTACGCGGTAGAAAGCGAAAAAAAAAACGAATAACAAAGAAAATTTACGTATCAAAGGATCCTTTAACGTGGTCGGTTCATTGTTATAGCGTATAAAGAATATATAAGCTCGGCTGAATTGACACTAATGACCAACCCATGGGAAGAACTAAATTAATACGGTGGCTCACGCACATTGCAACAATACAAAGAAAGGCATTGCGATATTTAGTTTTTCATCTTTCCAATGATTAATTTCAAAAGAATTTTCAATCAAGCTGATGCTTATTCAAGCTTCAGATTTGTTGAAAAGGCTGAAAAACTTTTAAAAGCTATAGTCATTCGATAAAATTTGACATCATAGACACAGAATGACTAATAGTTATTGTAAATATTTCAGAACCATGAGTGAACCTACGTGAAATCGAGGAAAAAATTAAATTCAACTTGATCAATTTTCTCTAAATTTGTCAAAATGCATTCATCGTTATAACAACTCATCTCATTGTAGGAAAACTGTGAAAAATAATATCTAAATATATTCTGAATTATGATGATAAACACTCGAATTTTGCTGGGATCCATTATTTGTTGGATGTTGATAATTGAAATTAAAAAAAAAATAACATTGTTTGCAATAGCCGTTCAACGACTCAATTGCAACGTCCAAGAGATTTTAAATTTTGTTACCAGATGTATCGTTTTATATATCAAACTGCAATTCATATAATTTTATATCAAATCATAATGCCATATTTAGAGTCATTTCTCAATATAAGAATTCTTAAGACAATATAAGAATTCTCATAAGAATTTATTATTCTCAAGAAATTAATAGGTATAAGGAGTTCTTATGCCATAAGAAACGACTGTGAATGCAGCCCATAGTCATATTGAGCTAGACGCTTCGCCAGCGCTCCGCTAGATGGCTTCGAATCAAATTTCTCGCGGGAGAGAAGCCTCGCTACCCTAGTTATAAGTTCTACTACCAGAATGGCCTTTCATCCTGACTGTAAACGCTCGTTATACGTATCTGGTACGATATTAACCAAAGTCTTAATTATCTAACTGTAATATAATAAATGATCTCAAGAATTCCCGAACTTTTTGGCATCTTTGAGAGAAATAATTTATGCAAAAAGGTTTCAAGAGGGGAATCTCTTGAACTCGTGAAATTTGAGGAAATAATTTATATGAAAGGTCTCAAGAATCCTGAGCTTGACAACTTTGAGGCGATAATTTAGCCCAAACTGTTACAACGTTGAAGGATAGAACATTAATTAGCTTTGAAGCCACTATTACAAACGCTATCCCATTCAACCCATTCGTCCATGTATAATTCTCGCATACACACACACACATATATATATATGACTATTTCAATTGTGTGAGGTCTAACGCTTAATCCGGAATTGTACGTGACGAGACTGCACCTGCGGCTGTCGCAGATTTCACGTGGCAACTGCGAGCACGTCATCGGCATCGCGCTTTCTCGTGCGACCCCGAGCATACTGAGGGATATATATGCGATTGAATTCAACTCCTACCTTCTACGATATATGTATATATTTGTATGAACTACTATAAATGAAAAAAGGTCGTAATTTACAACATCCGAAAAGTATAACTGAACGATGGTACGCCTTTTTGTTTGCCACAAATCGAGGGGTAGTCTCTTCGCAGCCTACCAACTGTTAAACTATATATTGTACATCCCCCCTCCCCACCACCCCCCCACGTCGAGCAAGATTAACTCGCGCATAAAACCCAACGCGGGTCAAAAAAAGGATAATAAAATTGATAAAGCGCTCTCGCTCTCATTACGAATAAAAAAAAATGCACTAATCCTTGCAAATTACATTCGTTGATAGTCCCTTTCCTCCCTCAATTAAATACTCGCAATTTACAGCGTTCTCGTCGTTGGCTACATCAGTGAATAAAATATACCAGTAGGACTAAATAATTGAGCCTTTTCGAAAATTATGGAAAAAAGATAGTAAATAACATATTTTTTAAACTTTTTTTTTTCCAACATAATTCTACATATTTTTTCTTTTTTTAATTATATTTCTTAGAATTGAGGGAAGGGAAGGGGGGTAATTAACAGCTATGAGTAGCCATACATGAGGAAACAAGAATTGAAAAAAAATTTTTTACATTTTTTTAATTATATTTCTTGTCGAAACGAAAAAATAATAATTTTCCACAAAAAAAAAACTATTTTTAATAATTGTAAGTTAAGAAACGCAGCAGTCTTTCGAGGGCTAGTAATTATGATGTTGAATAATAATGGATCGTAAAAAAATGTAAAACCCTTAGAGGGTCAAAGGGCGAAATTCCTGTTGGGGTTGGAAAGCCGAACTCCCCTGCTCCTTTCCTTTTCTTTCGCGTAAAAAACTTTTTTTTGTAATTGGAAAATGAATTACAAGTCATGCATAAAAAATTATTATTTTTAAATGTTAATACATAAAAATAAAAATCGACCACAAATGCCCACTGTGCAAATTTTTTTTCGTAAAATTTCAAAAATTATACAAAATTTATGAAAAATAAAAAAGTAATTTTTTATACCAAAATCTCATTTTTTTCACCTTAAAATTTTCCAAACAACCCAAACATCATCGTTCAATCATGTCATAGAAAAATAAAAAATGTTCCGAAAAAGCATCAATTCATTTTCTATTTTCTTTTTATTTTCAAAAAATCTGTTTTTGTGAAATCGGTCAGTACTTAAATATATTTCAATTGATTTTTTTCTCCGAAAATCTTAAATGTACCTGAAATACAAGAAATAACGAAAAATTCGGAAAAAAATGTTCACCAGGAAGATAGACGAGATCGAAATTCGTTATAATTGTTACGAAAAAACGCGCGACAATCGCAACTATAAAACGTCTCATTGCCCGAAATGGCGCTTGCGTCTGTCGATCAAAAAAGCGCCAAACAAAAATAATAGAAAACAAATGAAAAAAAGAAAGAAATTACCGTGAAAATAAACTCTCTTCGGTTCTACGAGTAATCGCGTTTTTTTTTCGAGTTTTCCAAGCCTCAGTTGAAACAATACGAATCGAATAGTGATAAAGGAACGAAACGTTAAAAAAAATGCATGAATTAACGAAGAGCCATCGAATGCACTGTATGTACCTTATTTGTCCACTGAAAAACAAAAAAATAACGAAAAGGCTGAAAGATGCGTGCGCACGCTTGATGGCTTCCAGAAGAAGCAGTGCGTAGTGGGACGTGGGGCGGGGGGGAGGGGGAAGGAGAGAGAGAGGAGATTCCTACCGTGCTGACGCTGGTGGTCGAAAATCGCGCGTCCAACGTACAATCACGGTTATATAGAGAGGCGAAACAATAGAAAAAAGAAAAGGTATCCCTCGGTAAACGATAGCGATTATTAGTCGCGTTGTTTATCGTGCGATTTATAAACAATACTACGACTCGCGTCTACAGTGTGAAACGCCGCGATTTTTCCTTTTTTTTCTTTCCCCTCTACGTGTAAAGGAAAAGATATTGACACAGACGATATAAGTCTCGTTATCGCAGGGCTGGTCGCAGCGCGCGTTACACACAGTAAATTTTGCATAACGCGGTCACGACGAAGCTCAAAATGCCACTGGTGAGTTTAACTCTTCATTTTAGTTCCACCTTAGCTTAATAATCGAGCTGTCATCCGACCATGTTTTTTTTTTTTTCGATGATTCAACGACCTATCTCTACGGTCGTCCCAATATGGATGATATTCCCTCGACACTCTCGGGGCTACGAATATTTTTCCAGCAGCAGCTCGGATGATCCCATAGTCAATTATAGAACGCGAATGTGCCGAAGTCTTTTTTTATTTTGCCTTTTCATTTTCTCACATAAATCGAGTTTATTCCTCGACGACGAACGAAAACTTTCAGAAAAATTCGTAGTTTTAAGGTTGTGACGTGAACGAGACGGATTTTTCTTATTTCATTTCTCGATGACATGAAAAAAAAAAAAAATGGCACTCTATCGTTTTACAGGGTAATCATGTTGTTCTCACACCGCTGGAGGACATGTCCAGCGGAAGAGGACAAGCGGGCGGTGGACCTCCTCAAAATTGTCTTAAGGTCTTTATACAGCGCGACTACAGCCAAGGTACAATGGTTAAATTCCAAAATCGCTTTCCGACGGAGCTCGCCGATAGAGTGAGTACACGAACATTCATTGTCGCTTATCTTTCCTCTCGGTTTTACTTTATCCTCTGTCTACGTCAGCGGCTCTGACCCTCCGGACTACGAATCGATGCTGGTGCGGAAAAAATATTTTCCGACGTTTAACCGATTCGTGGTCCTCGAAAGAATGGGAGCCGCTGGTCTATCGTTGCATGCTACGCACAAATTTTTTTCAGCTTTGCTTCTATCTTTTGCGATTCTTTTGTTTTCGAATCTTATGGGACGCGAATCCTCTTGCGATCGATGCGGACAAGTATGCGAAGGGAAAAATGATAAAAAAGCGCGTGTCTTGAAATGATAAATGAGAAATTGTTGTCTCAGGCGTTCAGGAGAAATTATCGAGTATCAAGATACTTTTTTGCGAATTTATTCGGAAAATCTTCAGGGACTCATTCATTTTGTTCTTAGTTTTTAAAGTTTTTCACGATTCTTGTTTGTTTTGCTGGAAAAAAAATGCAGCTCCGACTTTCAACGGAGCAACCAGAAGCATTTTTGATTTAAAAAAATCAAGAATTCATTACTGCACGTTTTGCTTAGGTTTTTTTGGATGGTTGGAATTATTTGAGATTCTAGGTTATAGACTTTAACCGCAGAAAAAATAATTTCTTTTAAAAACTTGCGCACCTAGCACTCTCATGCCTGATAAAAGCCGTTGAATCTTGTCTAACATGTACTAAGTAGAAAAAAAGACCCTTAATGGCTTTTGGTTTCTCTTATTATTGTTCGTATTTAACCTTTATAGAATCAAGCTAACCACTCCTCTGCTGCTACTTTGCATTGAATTTGGCCTAGATGAAAAAAATGCTGCGACTGTGTAGCTTTAAGAGGTTCTAGATGGTTGATTTATTTTAAAGAATTTCACAGT
This sequence comes from Mesochorus sp. PSUC_FEM 10030011, assembly GCA_018906735.1. Classification (NCBI taxonomy): domain Eukaryota; kingdom Metazoa; phylum Arthropoda; class Insecta; order Hymenoptera; family Ichneumonidae; genus Mesochorus; species Mesochorus sp. PSUC_FEM 10030011. The sequence continues at coordinate 2,348 of JABMBV010003934.1, read as the reverse complement.
CAGTACTGAATTTGAAATATTTCAATAGATGTGATACAATTGTTGAATAATAATTTTCATAAAACAAAATAACTTTAATTATTATTTTTTTTAACAATAGATCATTTTTACAAACTTCAGTCAGTTACAGATATTTTTTTTCTGAATTTGATAAAATGATTTTCTATTTGTGCAAAAAATTAATTCGATCTGTACAATTTTCATGTGATTTTTTTTTCATATTTTTCTCTTCCCTCGTATGAATACAAAGAAAAGTTGCAATTTTTTACCTTTCCAATACGAGGCGAATTAGATTAGAATTTCATAGAAAACTTTTTAACAATTAATAAAAAAAACATTATTAATTTTTTAATAATATGACTCCATTTCGTAAAACCATCCTGAACCTCCTTAAAAATGCAAATGCTTTTTTTTCTTGACGAACTCATTAACCCTGAAAATTCTGATGTAAAACTACTAAAATAAATATGATAGTGAAGAAAATCGTAAAAAAAAAAAAATGGTTTATATTTTATTTTCGTAGTTGGACGTCGAATCGTTCGAATACACAATCAACCAGTTGAACAACTATTTCGCGGAGGCAGAAAGAGCGAGTTGTTCGACGTACTGCGAAGGTTGCCTCGCTTGTCTAACGGGTTATTTAATTTATATATGTACGGAAACGCATTACGAAAAGTGTTTGCGTAAAGTGGCGAAATTCGTTTGTGAACAAAACGACAGGGTATACAGGCCGCGTGGTTTGTTACTGACCGATCCAACCACGAGGGGTCTTAGACTAATAGAGATCTCGGTACTCGACCGACCACCTTCGTGACTGCATGTCAGCCGATCAACGGAATTCTTCATGTGACCCAACCGAGCGGGCGCTCCTGCCGCATACAACTTCGTCTTAAGAGCAGCTCACGCCGTATATAAGAGCTAGTTAATAACTCTCGATAGTGTTTGCGTCGAGGAATGCGCGCGAGCCAACGAGAACACCGAAAATTATATTTACAAAAAACCAACAAATACGATCGTAACAACCGCGAGCTAATTTTTTCTTCTCTTCATATTTATTTGTACACTCGTAAACGTATTATACGTGTACAAATAATTATAACGCGCAAATACACTCTTTGCTGAAGACAAAAAAAAATTAATAAAAAAAAAATGAAAGAAAAGCTTGACGCGACTCAGCGATTACCGAACTTGGACGAAGTGACAAAAATAAAAATGAACTATTACTCTTTCGTTAATGCAGATTGAAAAAACAATTTTTTTCATAATTGCCGAAATTTGTTTACAATTTTTTTAAACGAGATACGCGGTCGATCGAAGAATTTTTGTAAGCAATTCCAACGATAAAAATCCATTGTTTTTCTTAGCGCTTCCATGAAAAGATAACTAACGTAAATTCCATAATTGTTACATTCTTCGTTCGTATTTTTTTTATTTTTTTTTTTTATTCGTGAAGAGCACTGGTAAAATATTTATTTGCACATTGTGGAGTAAAAGTATAGAAATACAATTATTATAAGTCATTTTCACGGTATAGCTGATTACAGAGAAATAATAAAAGGTTGACACTCTTTTCTTTCCCAAAGTAACAAGTCCATTTCTGAATGAGAATTTTTGTAATTATTACTGTGGGGTTAAACGCTCGCGTTTGAAATGAATTTTCCATGACGCAGTCACCATTTTGAAGTATTATTCTTGAATATAGATTGAAAAAAATGGAATTGTGGAAATTTGTTGGCAAATATGTACATTTCTTCGAGACTTTTATCGATGATTTCGTCAATGATTATTCGCTATCACCGTCCATTCGGCAATCATTGAGATTACTCACTACTATTCCACGAATTGAAGCAGTTTCGAAACACGAGGATAAAAACAACAGCAAACCAACAAAAAGGGGTCACAACTTTTTCTTGAAACAGTTTTTTGTTTTGTGAAAGAAAAAAACCGTTATTTTTACTCTTGTATAGGCAATAGAAATATTACAGAAAAACATGCATTTATTGAACGACGAACGTTTTTTTTGTTTTCTTGAAAGTTTTTGATCTTACGATCGCGTATCCGGGCATTGTTATTCCATACGCGTAAAATATTATATATTTTGTGAGGATCACGATTTCGAAAAATATTTCATCAGATTAAGCAGAGAATTTCAATATTCTAATCCTTTTTTTTTTGTACACCGAGGAAAAAGAACCTAAATTGAACTAAAATTGAAATGGCATTGAAAAATATATCCTATTTTCCACAATTTCTTATTGATATCAAAAAATTTTGCTACAATCTATATTCGTTTGTGCTAGATCCCGAATTTTTGTAAAATTATACGTGGAAAAAAGAAATATATATAT
>JABMBV010003923.1:0-10949 GCA_018906735.1 Mesochorus sp. PSUC_FEM 10030011 | reverse complement strand
TTCTATATAATTACGATGCGCAGTCTAATAAAATTCATAATATAGAAAAATTATTAATCTATTGCAAATTATGGATCATATTATTTAGAATTTGTATCAAACTTTTACTAATCAATATTGAAATGAAATGACAATAGTAATTATTGGAAAAAAAAGCAATTAATTCTGTTGAAATCTATTGGTAAAATTATTCAAGGTTATCGATTGTCTCTTTTTCTGTAATTAATTGATATCGAGGTATATCCCAAAGCTTTTTGTACAGTATTAAAGATATACTAGGTACTTTCTCATACATAATACTTGCTCTCGCCGTTCGCCCCTCGTTCCGATACATATGATCGTGCACAATGACTTTACGGGCGTCGATGCTCGTTCCCGTGATTTACGGCACGGCTAACCTTCGCCTCCTCGCTCAGCGAGAACTCGCGTTATATAGCATACACTAACGCTAACTATAATCACATTGTTTCCGCGCCGAGCAATATACACGCTTCAGGGTGTTGCGCACCACGATGAGATTCCCCGACTCTCATCGCACTATCTGCGCCGACGTTGAAATTTCTCTTGGACGTGTCCCTATTGTTTACAACTAACAATAATCGATGGCACATCATCGAAATCGAGGATAATAGATTTGTCGGTTACTTTGAATGAAATTTTATTCAAATTGAATGGAGTTTGATGAGAAAAATGTTTTAAGCAGTATAGAAAGTTTGCAACAAAAGTGATGAGAAATTGGAAGAAAATTAAAAAATTCTTTTAAATGTAAATTAAATGAATTAAGTATACTCAATCTCTCGTAGTAATATTTATGATTATTCAGCATTTTTTAAAAATATATTTGTTTTCAAAAATTGTACATATTTGTACTCGGTATATAGGAAGAGATCGAGAGGAAAATCCGGTGAGCCGAGGATGATGACACTCCACCGTCTCGTGTAACTACGAATGTGCTCTCATCTCTTTCTCGCAGCCTATGAGTCGCGAGATATTTTTACGTCGAAGTGGAGCGACGCGAGAGTGCTCTGGTAAAGTAAAAGCTGCGAGGGATAGGATATAGAAAGAGAAAGAGAGAGACCAAAAAGTCTTCAGCTTCTTCGTCGTCGTCGTCGTCGTCGTCGTCGACGTCGTCGTTGTCGTCGTGGATTTCGGTCTCGACTTCGTGGTCGACGTCCCTCCACAACGCTGCCGAGACTTGTACCGCGTATAGGTCGGTTAGTTTATTAGTATATATTCGTACTATCGAGCTTGCTGACCGAGTGCGAATCGTTTGCCACGCCACTAATGTTTGAACCACCGTGACGTGACCACAAATTCACGAACTTATATACGTTCAGGTGATTAATAAAGTAACAAAAAAATGAAATTCATTGAAATAGAAAAAGTTAACTTTGCATTATAACCTTTCAATCCCATCATCTCCTTACCTTAATATACGTTGGAAATTTTAAAATAAATTAGCAATATTTCCTTTCAAATTCAATCACAGAATATGGAACATCTGTTACATTAAACGTTAAAGTTCAGATAAAAAATCAAATTGAAGTTGGGAGGCAGCATTGATGATAACATCCAACCAAACTACCGATACTAACATAGAACGGGTTACGAAGTGCAGCAATTCTCATGAGAGAGGTTACGTGGCTTAAATTAATGATTCGATATCCAATAAGTATAGAAAATCTCTTCAAATAGAAGGGATAATATATCTCGTTGGATATATATCTCTATGAATTTCAAAATTAAACTCTTCTGATAAATAATACAATATAGTTATTATAAATAGCAGTATGAACTTTACTATAACACAAGAATTGTTTATTATTTGATTCACGAATTAATTTATCAATATCTTTCAACCATCTCGTTTGGTAGAAAACATCTTTTCATTACTTATTTTTATCGCAACATAAAAGCTATTTTTTTTATTTATACGCTATTATTTTTATTGTTCCTCATTATAAAAATAAAATTTTCAGATAAGAAACACAGCAAAAGTAACTCAGAACTATTTTTCGACATAATTTTTCCTTTGCTTGAATTATCTTTGTCCTTAATTTTAATTCAAGTAGAAATTTTCTTGAAATAACGTCCATATCATATAAAATGTTAACCTTGGAAATTTTAGCCCTCTCTAATTACCAGCCAACATTATTTTATTCTTGGTTATTTTATATTTAATCTTAGATTAAAACGAGAATATATCATCATCCGTCCTTCTCTCGTTAACGATTTTCGAGAGTCTTTCCAACGAGACAAAATAGAATTTCCGCGAGTTTATAAATAAATCCCAATATCTTTTCTTCACACTCGAGGGCATGTAAGAGCCAGTCAACCTGAATCTGTGTATGTGGATCGACCGTTATAAAGCAAAAGTATCTAATTTGAAACACTTAATACATAAATTTGAGATTTTTATATTCGGATCAATATTTTGAGTTGCGAATGAGAGAAAAGCGTTCTCAAGGATCTATGTATCTCTATGTAAAGAGACAAGTGAATTTCGTTTATATGAAGCGGAGTTTGATGTTTTGTATAGCGTTAGAATAGATATTGGTGCTTGCTTGGCATAAAGGAAAGTGCCACTATTTCTGAGATGAGGCCGAATGAGACCGAACGAGATAAAGTGAGATCTTTGTGAGAAAGAGAGCAAAGAATGAGAGAAGAGAGAGAGAGAGAGAGAGGGAGGAAGACACCCAATAGCTGTAGAGACAGAACGCACTTCTCGTTTCGTTTCGTCTTTTTTCTACTTATATATTTCTCGCTCTTGTTCTCTCTCTTACTCTCTTTCTCTCTCTCTCTCATCACTCTCTTTACTGCTTTCGGTTTTAGTGTCGACTCCCGATGTTTCCTCGCTTTCTCTCTCCCTTAACTCGTTCTCGTCTTTTCTACCATGCGCTCATCGCAAAGCAACAAAACTACATCGACGGGGTCAGAAGACTGTTTTTGCCGGAGTGTGTTAGCGAGTGAGAAGGAGCAAAAGCTTTCGAAGCTTTAGTCAACGTTTAATAGAGGACAGACGACTAGCTTGCTCTCGCCGCGAAGCTGCCAGGAATAACCGTCAAGATGTCACACTTCCATATAGACGTCGAGTGTGTTGAGCTGCCTGCTCTCGATAAGCTTTCCTACCACACACATATACATATGAACAGCCAGCTAGCATTTTACTTGGTTAGAATATACGTTTTTGCTGATGCGCGTATATTCTAAACTCGAAACTCTCTCGTTCTCTCATGGAAGATTCAACACGAGGGAAACCAAGCTCGAGAGTTGCCACACATATACATCATTCGTTGTCAAGAAAAAGGGCGTAACTCAAATGATTTTAGGGCAAAACAATCATCGGAATTAAGCCCTTTTGTTAACAGTTCTAGCCGATATACGTATAGGAAGCAAAAAAAAATAAAGATGAAAAGTATAAGCCCGAGCACGTGTCTTTTTGGTCCATTGAGCATATATACAGATACATATATTATATATATCTACATGTATATAAAACTGTACCAAGTTCTCTTTCGACACACGACAAACTCTCGACTAAGTTTAGCTCCAAGTCTAACCAAGAACGTTTATATACATAGACTGATGAGTGAACACGAAAAGGACGTAACCTTAATTATTTTAACACTTAGATTTGTCCCTTTTGTATTTCAGCAAGCTCTCGACGACCAAAGGGACGTAATCGCGAGTATTGAATGAGGCAGATTGCGCCCTTTTCACACGCGAACATTCGATTTATAGCTATACAAAGAGAATGAGAGAAAAGTCGGTAGATGATGGGTCGCGGAAAAGTCGGGAGACAGGAGCGTGTCGTTGCCTCTCGTGAACTTTCTCTCTCGCGTAACATACGCGCCGTGAAAAGAGCATAGGCGTCAGCATCGAGCTCACGTTGTGCGGGGAGCGAGCTTGCATGTGTTGTATTAGAGACGGTCAAAAATTTGGCACACCTGCCAAAATTCTCGTCTGCTTAACCCGGTTCTTCGCGTTATCATTTTGTTTTGAGGGTTTGGCATGAGCAGCATTGATGCTCCAGTAAATAACCGAATGAACATTCGAAAAATGAATTTATGACGTATACGCGCGCGGTTGAAAACGAACGAAAAAAAATCCCATAACTTTATCCAACTTATCGATATCGCGATAAAGACTTTCGTCCACTATACTTGTCTCGATTTATATAAAATGGTCAGTAACTGGAGCATAAATCTTGAAAAACGAAAAGAAAAAAATGAAGCAAACAGACTGCGCTCCAGTCTCGCCAAGACGGCAGCGAGTTTCGATAGGATCTCGTGTCGAATTAGAGACTCTCTTTGTATGGTCTCGACGCGTTATTATACACGTATATTGTGCCATAAGAGCCGAGATCTTGGCATAATCTCATGCTGTGATTCGCATAACCGCCGAGATAGAGAGCGAGCGGAGGGTGGGAGCAAGAGAAACGGGAAATAAAATAGCGAAGGAGTGAGAGAAAAGAAGAAAGAAAAAAATAGAGGAAGAGAAAGAAAAAACAGAGAAAGACAGAACCGCGACGACAAAGTCACTCTGTCGGTCTTGGCCAGAGATCGTGAGCCCATTGTCGAGAGAGATAAGTCCCCCGCGGTCCCAAGGACCTCGACGCCTCGGCTCCTCTCTAGCGCTACAGCGACGACAACGCGACCACCCAAAGAGCGCAACGAGGGAGGGAAAGTGCGAGAGAGAAAAGAGAGCGAGAAAAGTACTCTCGCGTCTTTACGCGCGCGACGCGATATCGATGAATGACAAATGTCCGCGAGAGAAGTACTTTCTCTCTTTAACTCTTTTCATTCTCGCGTCTTTCCTAGCCCCCCATACATTCATTCTCGACGTTCTCGTGACGAGAATCCAGAAAAAATCCCTTGGCACCGGACTAATTGGCGCGCTGAGAGAGACGATAAGGTCGTGAACGCGTGTGCGTATAAGTACGTGCTATGTTTGCTGAGATTCGACGACGTGGTAAAGAGAAAACGGGGCTCGAACGAGAAAGAATGACAGAGAGACAGAGAGGAAAGGAGAAAGATGAGAAAAAGGATGAAAATAAAAGCGCCTTGTGTGTGTGTGTGTGTGTGTATGTGTGTGTCGATCGCACGAGCATTCGTCGGAAAGCTCCTCCTCGCACGCACGATCCGCGAGAGAGGTGCGTGTACGCGAGAGTTAACAACTCTACGTCTCGTCGTGAAACAAGACACAGGGACGCAGAGGCCGCGTATTTAACACCACGGCCTCTCGAGAGACGCGCGAGATATGTCGTCGTATAGTCTTCGCTCGTATCGAAGTCGGACAAGGGGGGTCGAGAGGGAATGGATGAGAAACCGCAAAGAAGAAGAGAAAAGAGCACACGCTTGATCGATTCTCCGTTGAGCTCATACGGTGATCCCCGAGAGAGATCAAAGCCAGATAGAAGATGAGAAATCGACGGGGGAAAGGGAGAAAAAAGAATAACAGCTCCAAAGCGTAATTTTCGATGTGAATACAACTTGTCAACGAACAAACGGTTTTTGCGGTTTGCGTGTGAAGAGACATTTTTTTTTATTGTGGTCGATCACCACCGAGAATAATTAATGTATTTCCATCATTAAAACCTTCATTCCATTATTTTTGTTGCGCAAGAAATTACTTTATCTTTAATTATATCGATTGTTGGTTTTACCGTGCTGCAATTATTTAATAGAAACAAAAATTTATAAATGGCAGCAAAGAAAATTACAACCCAATAGTTTTCTTAATCCAATTCAGTCGACCAGAAGGTTTAACCCCCAAAGCGCGCTTTCGTCGTTTAAGGGCGTATACATAAACGACTGTACGAAGGGTGAAACGTTTGATAATTTGCATGAGGAGAGCTTTTCACTCGCGGACACGTATATGGCGAGCTAACATTCCCACAAGCGTACACACCAGTCTCCTTCTCTCTCTTGCTGTGATCTCTCCTGTATAGAACTATATACGTGTATTAGCCAGGGTTTCCACCACCCCGTTCTGCACCCTCTAATCCTCTAATAGGATTTATGCCCGCGAGCTCGATTACCTCGAGCAGTCAAGGATACCGACGACTACGACAACGACGACGACGACCAGAGGGAGAGTTCGAGTCGGATGAGAAGAGAAAGAGAGAGAGAGAGAGAGAGAGAGAGAAACGACGCCCACGAGCCGTCGGCCTGTTTGCCAGGCTAATTTAACCACACTCGGCAATTCGCGTTAGTTAGTACACCAAGTAGAAATGCTTGAGTACTGTAAATACAAGTTGATGATGAAGAGTGTATGTGTCTTTCTTAAAAGTTGTTTAAACACAAACGAAAATAAAAAGGGTAATTGATATTGATCAAACAAATATTGATTCGATCAAAGTGTATTTAAAGTATTATTTCGTTATTGTATAGACTTGGTTTCATAATGGATTAACTAAAAATCGATTGGATAATGGTCTATTTTCAATACGCCTGAAATTAATTTAATTGCAACTTTTTCGAATTAAACGAAAAGTGAATATGCTGGAACGTTATTGAATTTTAACATTATTCAATAAAATCTTGAAATCCAATCGAATATCATTGATTTGTCAATCAATGGATTTTTTTCTCTTATTATATAATCGATATGGCTGGATAGATAATACATTTTGTTTTTTAATCACAAAAAAGTAATATCGTCCGGAGAAACAAGTGTCAGTCGTATGTACGTGTCTCCGCGTGGCTGCAATCTTGCAAAAGCCCCGCAGGATAAGAAACGAAGAAGAAAAAAAGCGCGGAGAGGATCGAAGAGGCATATATATATAAAAGAGTAACGAAGAGCCAAGGCTGCGCGTGTTCGGCTTTACAAGTCGATCGAACGAAAGGTGTAAGACGAGAGCGAGCAAGAGATCAGAGAGACGGAAACAAAATCCCTGAGAGAATCCCCGAGAGACTGTACGCGAGGCTGTGGAATCAACCTTCCTCTCTCTCTCTCTCTCTCTCTCTATCTCTCACTCTTGGAAAGAGAAGTGATGGAAGATGGCGTGTATTAAGAGCGTAGCAAAAAAGTGACTGCCGAGTCGTAGGAGAGAAATAGCTGAAAAAGCGAATGTGAGAATGATGGAAGAGAAAAGAATCGCCAAATATACATTTCGAGAGCGGGGAACATATGGATGAGAAATTTGAGAAAAAAAAAACAATTTAACAGTTGCGAGAAATAAAGGTGGACAGATGCGTAGGCGCGAAAGCTCGCGAGGAATCTCTTCGGATCTTTTCGAGCCTCTATCTCTCTTTTTTTTCTTTATATGTATACTGCCACCATCACGAGAGTCCATACCTTTCTTCCTTTACCTCTTTCGGACCCTATCGTCCTTTCACAAACGCGGCCACAACTCCCAGCAATAACGATAAAATCCGTTTTCTTCTTCTCTCTTAGTTCCTCTCGATGTATTTGTCGACTGTGAATAAGCAAAAAGGTGATACCTGCCATTATTCTGGTCGTTGAGTTGCGCAAGTTACGCCCTTATAATTCTCGAACATTCGATATATATCTGCACACGTGATGTCGCTGTTGTGCGGGTCTCGCGCGCAAGCACACTCGTCCGTAAGATTCATCCTCGTACTCTGCTCACGTATAAGCGTCACTTTTTTTAGCGATCGTATATCTAACCGCAGCAGAGTGTGCCAGCAAAAATGTACGGCAAATAGTTTAGTTCGCACCTATCTCTCGTTCATCCTTCATATTATTACGGTTCCCCAGATCCAGAAACGCTTCCTACCGATCTAAACTCATTCTTGATGACGAGATGTGGACGGAGATATAAATGTCATGAGTTGGATTGAAGCCGAACTTTTGGGCGGATGAAAGATAATATATTAACCTCTACTATTCATTTTGACACAAACGACAGACGAATGCTTGAAAAATATTGTGTCACGTTCTTTTACGTATGGGATGATAACTTAATACATTCAACTATATCATTTATTTTATATTTGTCCAATTCAATGGTCCCATACTGAATTCTTCTAAAATAATTTCTTTTTTTTAGGGTTTATATTTACAAGTAGATATATAAGAAAAGAATCTTCCGTTTCTCCTTTTCGTTGCTTCTTACAGGTTTTAGTGGTCTGCCTCGTGCAAGTTCTCTTATTTGGTGACCAATCGAACAGCTCGCTCGATCTCATCCTCCTCTCCACGCGTTCGGGCCCGGTTGAATCTGCGAGAAGGACAAAACATCAGGAGGGACGGGATGAGGCTCAGAGGAGGCTCCTCTTCTCTCTCCTTCTTTCTCTCTCTCTCTCTTTCTGTTTTATTCTCATTTTTCGTTTTCTCTCCATCTCTTTCTCTATCGTTTTCTCAAAGCTTGAACCTCTCTCGCTCCAACTTTTCATCCATCTCTTCGTCTTTCTCAATCTTCTCTTCCTTTCATGAGAGCCGGCCCGTTAATCCTCCACAGATCCCGCCAGGATCCCACGGAGATGCACTGGAGAATTTGCATACAAGATCTCCCCAGCATCCAAGCCTCATACTCATCGCTTCGTCGTCTCCGTTCTTCTTTTTCTTCCGTCGATCTCTTACTCGCTCTTTCGTACGGCCACAAACGGTCTATTATCCTTTTTCTTCTTCGTTTTCTTCGTCTTCTCGACATGGCGCGAGCCTCTTATGCGCTGGACCACTATTCTGGCCTTCTCTTTGAGTTCGCCATCGACGTATAGTCACACAACCGAGAACGACTCGCTATCTTTTCTATATACATTTTCTCGACGAAAACGACGAGACAGAACGGAATAGAGAGAGGAGAGAGAGAGAGAGAGAAAGGAAGAATCTTTGGACTCTGTATAGTATATATTCCACAGTCAAGTTCGACTACTCGCCGCAAGTGCAAGGGAGAATAAACGTCTCGTTCTTGGGGGAACAATGGCGCGCATGGTCTCTGGACTCTACGGACTTTCTCTCTCGTCCGCGAGATCGAGAATCACGTTAAGGACCTCCTCCAGCAATCCTTTCGTCTGCTATGCAGACGCGACCTTGATACGCCCTCGCGGCCATTCTCAGAGAGGATTTCACGTTGGATTAAATCTTGCAGTTGCTTCAACAACGTAAATTATTTATTTAAAGAATTTACGCGCAATAATTTTATATATCAATTATTAAAAAGAAAAATAAAACTGTGAAAAATAATATTCGACAATAAATTTCTTTCACGATGAACAATACAATTTCGAATTTTTTGCTATCATTGCACGATTTTAGGAGCTAAAAATAAGCCAATAAATTCCTGAAATTCCCTTGTCTTCTTCCCGTAGGGATAACAGATTTCAAGCACGTATCACGTGTTAGATTACGTTCCATGCTTTCGCATTGTCGTGTAAATCCCGTAGGAAAATTCGTCGTCGTGAGAATAATCCCTAAAGAATTTGGCGATAACATAATAACTCTGGTCATTCACTTCTGTCTTGGTATTCGATAACACAAGTCGTTCCAAGTTAAACAACAAAAAATATTATTTTGAAATAACTATAGTACGAATGTATAAAGAATCAAGATTTACAAAGATTAAATATGACATCATCCGGTAACACAGTTTTGTTAAACTTTCACGTGAACTGAAATAATCTTAAAAGATTAATTGACTAAAAATATAGACACATATACTATATGAAAAGGGTGTACTTCTCGTGAGGATGATAGGCTGAGTCTTTCGATAATTTAGAAATCGATGTGCAGAGTGATCCAGAGAGTACAGGGATATATACATGTGCAAGCAAATACATATATATATATATATACACATTGCACATTTTCATCCCCTATACGACAGCACCACGAAGTTAATCCGGGCCATATATGCGAGCGATTACCGTTAATTATATTTTCCTAGTGCGTTCAGGAGCGCGTGTGTATATTTACCATGGTGGTAGACGCATACTGCGGCTACACATACACACACAAATATATCCGCTCTCTCTCTCTCTCTCCCTTGTGTATTGTGGATGAGGGGGTTGTAAATGAAGAGGAGGGGTAGGCCATTGAGTGGCGTGCGTCGTAAGGGATTTCTCTCTTATTCTCTCTCGCTCTCTCATCTACCGACACACATATAAGCATCAAAATATAATAACCGCCATGTACAGACGCGAACGAACAATGTATGAGTAAATATTCGCGCGTGTATAGTGTGCCCTCCCCCTCCATACAGGACGAAATCGCGTGGCCCAATCGAGTCTGGTCCTCGGATACTCCACACCGATGGTGTATCTAGGTGTATATATATACATATATACCATCGGAGAGGGGGTTGCAACGTGGGTTGCGTGGGAAGGGAGCGTGGTATCCGCCAACCAGACAGAGAGGAAACGAGAAACCCACCCTCGCATTTTCTCCCTTAGCGTTAATACAGCAGCCTTCACTATATACGCGCGCGGGGTTATATTCTCGGGCGAAGGGCAGGATTAAATTGGCACCAATTACCAGCAAAACACCCTTCGCGCACTTTCTCTCCCTTCGCGGATATATGGACACATATATATATATATATATTCGTTCTTCGCTATATACCGACGAGACATCGTGCGGTGAGTTACCCCTCACACTTTCTCTTTCTCTCTCTTTCTCTTTCTCTTTCTCTTTCCTCTCTCATCGTTCCTGCGTTCCCTAACCAAGCGAAGCCGAAAGGAAAACCACCCCCTTTTCGTTCGCATAGCCCCGACCGATATATTTTACCTTCAGAACGACGTCGAATCTACTCTTTCGGACAATCGAATGCGCCCTTTTATTTCCGCAGCGCCTGTGTTACGTAAAAGTTGGGTACAGCGATATTACATTATGAAAATATACACGTATATCGAGGGTGGGAGGATTGGAAGGAAAACTCTGCTACGCAAGACGAGCCCCAGCTGACGTTGCTGGCTGGTGCCAATGAAATTACGGGGCGAGCTACACGACGAAGCATTTTTTTCTCTTTTCCTCTCTTCACACCAAACCCC
>JABMBV010003912.1:0-10950 GCA_018906735.1 Mesochorus sp. PSUC_FEM 10030011 | reverse complement strand
TATTATTATTCAATGATTACATAATTTATTATAAAAAAAAACCAATTTCAATATAACGAGTACCTTTTATTGCTGTAAGAATTGACGAATCCAAAGCTTTTCGCAATTCCCCTTCACGCTGTTGTTTCGATTTTCCTCCCTTTAAATTACTTTGCAGTAAAACATCAAGTGGAAAAAGTGCCATTAGCAGTGATATTCCCATCGAGGTGAAAGATGACTTTGATTTTGCGATTAGCCATTGTGTTTCATTGACTTTGGTGCCACTTTTTGGATATATTTCAACCTATAAAGAGTCATTACAAGCAGTTAAACAAAGAAATTTCAACCATTTAAATAACCAATTTATACATTATTTTGATGATAATATTTCTTTTTAATTTTAAAATGATATGTGCATACCATCGTCTGTTTGAATGATTTTGAATCATTCGACGTCGAAGTCTCCATGGCCGTATTCGTTGGTACATTTCCCAGCAGGTTTTCAAAATTTTCAATTTTCTGGTCGTATTCTCTTTGCATAGCGGCCATTTCCTTTTTGACTTGATCAATGTTTCGGCGAAATTCTTCTCTGGTTTTTTCGATCTTTTTTTCCAGCTTCTCAATGATGTTAATTTCATCTAGTACCCATTTGAAATGAAATGAAAAGTTATAATTTTTTAAATTTTCATGAAGCATAAGTTCTAAACGTTTTAAAAAATAAATTTTAAGTAGATAAAAGGTGACCGTAATTATGATTTTTTTTTCATCAGAACAATAAGTTTTATAACGTAAACTAGTGTTCATTAATGCCTGGTCAAAATAGCATACGGAGTATAGCGGAAAATATTCAGGCATTAATGATACGATTGGTACTTGAAATTGATTGATATTTTAGCTGCTATCCAGTATAATAAAGACCCTTTAGAAAAATGTTTAACTTCTAATTTGATGGATTTATGTTCAAACAATTAAAACTGTTTAATACTTTTTTTCCAATGATAATGCTAAAAAAGAGATACCTGCACGTGTTGATGAAGAATAATTTTCAGCAAATGTTTCGAATCCGGATATTTCAGCAGCAGTTCTTTTCGAGCTTCCTGATGACCGTGGTATTAGTTTCTCATCTTCAGAGAAAAACGTATTTCTTTGTCGATTCTTTGTTTTTTTGTGAGTCAAAAAGTGATCCTTGTCTTCCTCCAATCCCTTCAATTTTATAAAATACCAATATAAAAATCTCCAGTTTGAATATATTTAAAAATATTGCAAGGCAATGGCAAAATATTGCAAGGCAATTTCTACATAGTGAAACCTCTCAAAATTTCGCGAGCTATTAGATGTCACTATTTTCTTTGAGGGATGCAAATTTAAAAGAATTCTATTGATCGATAATATTGCACACAACGTCCTCAAGCACGTACAACAAAATAGTGATAACTTACGCTTTTCTCTATGAATTTCGTGTTTGAGGGTGATGGAGTCGAAAACCGAGCTTTTTCATATGGAGAATAACTTTTAGAAAATGTTCCGGATTTGGATATTTCCGCAGCAGCTTTTTCTGGACACTCTGTTGACGGCGATATTTGTTCTTCATATTCAGAAAAAAACGTACATCTTCGCTGATTCTTGTTTTTTTTGCGACATAAAAAGTTATCCTCGTCTTCCTCGGATTCCTTCAATATTTTAGGTACCGATATAAAAATCGTTAATTTAAATATATTTAAGAACAGAGAAAAAGTGATAACTTACGTTTTGCTCTTCGAATATGGATGCTGAGGGTGGTGAAGTCGACAAACGAGCTTTTTTATGTTGCAGCTCGACATCCTCACATACAGTTTTTTTCGGCGTTTTTTTACCTTCGATGCTTGATAGAAGTTTTTCATTTGCAGCGATCGAATCTAAAAAAAAAAATAGCAGCATTTATAAAATTGACCAATTATATACTTAATGAATATGAGGTAATCCACGCCAACTCGACCACTTTAAAACTCGACCCTTTTTGATTTGGCTGAAAATTTTTTGTGTTGTAGTATTCCGATGAATACTCAATTCAAAATTTTTTCAAATTTTTATACTTAACCGGAAGGAAGTTATGACGTTTTCAAAAAAAGAGGGCATTTTTTTTTAAATAGTCATAATTCCTTCAAAAATTGACTACATCGAGTGTTTCTTTTTTAATTTTTCGTTTTTGAATGAACTTTATAGAAAAATTATTGAACAAAATATATTAAGCGATTTAGTATTAAATTTTTCGGTTTTTAGAAAAAAAAATCGATTTTTTCAATAACGCCGTTTTTAATTTTTTAATTTTTTTTTTTTAAACTTTGATTTTTTTTAATGATTTTTGGTGCCAGACCCAAAGTGGGTCAAAATTTATTTTTATTTTTTTGTTGATTTGAACTTTTTTTTTCTTATTTTGAATTGAGTATTCATCGAAATACTACAACACAAAAAATGTTCAGCCAAATCAAAAAGGATCGCGTTTTAAAGTGGTTGAGTTGGCGTAGATTACTTTATATATATGTTGCTTTGTAAACCTGATATTTGGACGACGAGTCCATTGCATAGTCGCCATCCACCCACGGGACGTTTCCGTGAATCTCGCCACTCAATGGCATAGGCGTTCGGAGATATTTCTTCCTTAAATTTGGTGTAATCGAAATTTCTTATCCAAGCGGCGGGAATATCAGTGCTGTATAACCCAGTATCGTCGCCATCAAGCCATTTCACTAACGCGTACTGACGTGGCATCTGAAGTGACATTAAAATTAATTCCAAAGTCTCTTGTACAGTGAATGAAATCGACATAAATGTTTTCTATTTCATACAAAAGAATAGAATAGAATAGAATTCACCACTTTACAAATAGTTCATCAAGATAATAAAAATTGAAATGGTCACAAAACAAGAAGATAGTCTGTGCAGTGTGCAAAGACAAAATAATCTCTGGGGTATGCTAGGAGAATTTGCTCTTCGCAGTGTGCAAAGACAAAATAATATGTGCGGTACGCTAGGAGAATTTTCTCTTCGCAACGTGCAAAGACAAAATGCTCTCAGCGGTATGCCAAGACATGATGTTTTTCGCAGTCTGCGAAGACAAAATAATCTCTGCGGTACACTAGAACAAAATGCTCTTCGCAGTCTGCGAAAAAAGAAATACTCTCAGCGATATGCCAAGACAAAATCCTCTTCGCAGTATGTGAAAGGAAAAATACTGGCAGTGCTAATCCTAATCTTATAGAAGTTTTTCTCACCGGTTCTTCTAACACGTATCAAAGCCTTTACAAATTAGACATAAAATTTATGTTTTTATTATATTGAAATATGCATAGAAACAGATAGTATTGAATCGTAAATAAAGTGTTTTACGAAAAGAAAAGTTATTTAATAATAAAAAGTATATTTCAATAAAACAAATGTTAATATTTTTTCTACCTAATTCAAACGAATTGTCATGTAATAACCTAAGAAATCTATATCATTTCCTTTTTTTCTGTAATTTCTACAGACACTTTTGAATGCTTTAATTGCAAATTTCGATTTCGATTTCTTAGGTTATTAGATGACATATCGTTTGAATTAGTTATAAAAAATATTGACATTTGTTTTATTGAAATACACTTTTTATTATTGAATAACTTTTTTTTTCGTAAAACACATCATTTACGATTTGTAGATTCTATGCAAACATTGGGCACAGACCATTGTTATTTGTTAAATACGCAATTTTTAATATCTGAAACAGTACTTACGTTCCGAACGTAAGTACAGTAAAGTAAGTTACAGTCGTCAGAATACTTGCAATAAGTTCAATGAAAACACTCTACTGTCCTTTATTTCGCAGTTAGTATAGTTTGACGAATTCAAATAACACGCAACGAAACAAAGACTGCTCTCCCTTCTTGTGTTGTGAACGCTCTTTCCCATTTACTTTCAGAGAGACGGGTATAGATGCCTCGAGATTTGTGTGTTTGCGTAGACACGCGCACTTCACACTGCGTATATCTCAGCGCACTCTCGCGTTCTTCCGTTGAACTACAAACCGAAAAAAAATTTTGAATCTTCCCAGATAGAACAAAAAGTTTATGAGACGTCTAATAGACGTATTTTATACGTCTCATAGTCTAAAATACGTTTATTAGATATCTATTAAATGTTTCATTCTATCAGGGTTACCACGATCTTCGCCTCGGCATTAATATTATTCATTTTTATATTATTCTTTATAATATTCTTATTATAACAATTTTCAACAACTTTCCTCAATTAACTTATGTGCGCAAACGATTTTTTATACGAGAAAAAATTCGAAAGAAATTTCGAATTAAATGTCGCGGTAATACTATACTTTAATATGAGGTAGGGGAACTACGTGATAAAGGACACAGCGAATTGACGGGCGGATGAGCGACACGAGACACGAGGGCAGTTAGTGTCACACTGGGACGAGGACGAGATAACATTTTATAAATCTATTGTAATTACTTTCAGTTTCAGTTAATTAATTGTCTTACGAGTTTAAGTATTATATCTTGGTCAATAATTTGCAATTGAAATGCCTTTTTTTGATAGATGTCATCTCCACCGAAGAAAAAAAGTTATAAGCCATACGCTTATCACGGCAGCAAAGAAAAAGTTCCTCAGAGAACACAAAGATATCTATCACAGAAATTGAAAAAAAACACACGACTCAGTAAGTATTCTCTTCATATCAATATTTTTGAAACAAATACTTACCTTGGCTATCATTTCTTGTAATTATTTTTATAAAATATTTTCGAAAATTGGGAGTTTTAGTTAGAATTAATTTCGATGATATCACTTATTCTATAGGGAAAACCGTTTAGAGATAAACGACGTGATCGAGGAGGAACAAGGTACCCTTCAACAGGATACTGTCTCCGAAGGTTCCGCAGATACAGACAGCTACGGACATGAAGGTTTATAAAATAAAATTTTTGACTAAAAGTTTTAATAATATTGGAGATAAATATTCTTAAAAAATACTTTTAAATAATATGTAAACATGAAAGCACATGTTATTGTGCATATCGATATAAATATATAACAAATATATTAAACAGAAGGAAATTTAACTATGCATTTTGTGTAGACTTTTTAACTTATGAAGGTCAACGTTTTGTAACATGAGCCTCCGCAAACTCTATACAGATAAATCACAATTCAACAAAAAAATGCTACCGTAGAGATTATAAATAAATCATAATCTGAAAAATGGAAAGTATTGAACAAATTGTTAAATAACTTACTGAAGATAAAATAATTTTTACAGAGTGCGAAGAAACCAAAAGTGACAGCGATGAGCAAATTCTCATAGGAACTGCTTCCGCAAACTTTTCAGAAGCAACCAGTGACAGCGATGAAGATGGAATGGAACAAATCTACGAATCTACAACCAGCTCGGAACTTGGTATTGTAGAACCAGTAATGATGCACAGCGAAGGAAACATGACACCCTTACTAAATAATCGCGATGAAAACAGTATTGGCAGATTTTGCAATGTTTACTCATTGTCAGAACAAACTATAATACGAACTTTATTTGTGATTGCGATGAAACATAGGCACAATTTGAATTACAAAACGGCTGAAGATATGTTGAAATTAGTCAACATATTAAATAATTCCGAATTTTATCAAAGAAGTACATACCATTACAAAAAGATTGTTAATACTTTCGTACCGAACATGCTGATTATGCATTTTTGTAATAGCTGTCACCGCTTTATTGCGTCAAAAATTGTCGGAGAAAAAGTGACAAACAATATTATTCATTGTGTACATTGCAATGTCGATATCGTTATTGACGAAAATATCAGAAACGGTAATTTTTTTTTGTACATGCCCCTTGCTGATCAATTGAAAGAATTATTTGAGTCATCAACTTTGGATACAATGCAACCAGAAACTCATCGGATAAAAAAATCTAAATACGCGTATGAAGATATATATGACGGTGGAGCATATAAAAAAATTGCGAGCGATGACACAATCACGTTAAATTTGAATATTGATGGAGTCCCGATCTTCAACAGTTCCAATTATTGCATGTATCCTATTTTGGGTACCGTTAATGAATTAGCTCAGAAAGGAAGAAGGGAAAATGTTCTTTTAATCAGTCTTTGGTGTGGAAATGGCAAGCCAAAAAATATGAACGAATACTTAATCCCTCTGATTCAAGAAAGTAAAAGTCTTTACGAAAACGGTATCACATACACCCGGAACAATAAAATAGTCACAAAAAAAGTAAAGATCTTAATGTTCGTTTGTGACTCTGTCGCTCGTGCATCAATTATAAACGGTACTCAATTTAACGGATTTTATGGTTGCAATTTATGTTTACATAAAGGAAAGAGAGTTGCTAAAGGCAATGGGAGCGTTCACGTTTATCCAATTGATGAAAAAGATAATCCTTTCGGTGAAGGTCTGCGAACGCATAATCAAACTATCATAGACTCAAGACTTGGCGCACACGGAATGAAAAATTATCCGATAATTTCTGAAATTCCACAATTCGACATCGTAGAGGGATTTACGCCCGATTATATGCATGCGGTATTATTGGGCGTATGTAGGTAATTTTGCCGTTTGTGGTTTGACTCGCAGTTTCATGCAGAAAAATTTTATGCCAACAGTTCTTTAGAAAATGTTAACAACCATTTGTTATCATTTAAACCATTATCAGAAATGTCGCGAACTCCTCGATCGATATCAGAACGAGCTTTCTGGAAAGCGCACGAATGGAATGCATTTCTATTATACTATAGTCTACCAATTCTTAAAGTGGAATTCAAAAAAGAATATGTTGAACATTGGTCATTATTAGTAGATGGCATTTCGATTTTAGTTGACAACTCTATAATGCCATCCGATTTAGAGTACGCAAGAGATTGTTTATTCGAGTTCGTAAAAAGAACAGAGGTACTTTATGGGCAAGAGCATATTTCTTTTAACGTCCATTTACTCTGTCATCTGCCACGAAGCGTCACGTATTGGGGGCCTTTATGGACGCACAGTACTTTCATTTTCGAAGATACAAACCAGGAATTATTGAAATATGTACGAAGCTCTCACGGAGTTCCTCTACAAGTATGCGACTCTTTTAGAGAACGAAATGTTTTAAAAAAATTACTCCGTTTGTGCGAGACAAAACTCACTGTGGAACAAAACCAATTTTTATCTTCTCTTTTGAGTAAAAAATCGAGACCAAATGTTTCAAAACCAATAAATGGTGGTTTCATGTTAGGGAAAGAAGTCACTGTAAAAACACTAGAAAATCGTTATTCTCTTGCTCTGCAGCGGATGAATGTAATCATTCCGACTGGAATAAACGTTCATTTTTTTCAAAGAGCGCTTATTAATAGACAAATTGTAAGTTCTTCAAAATACAAAAAACAGAAAAAACGATGCAACTACAATGTTCTGTTGCACAATAATTTAGTTTTTGAAATCGAAACATTTATAGCGTTTCAAAACGAAGGTTTCGCAATTGGATATTATTATGAAAATGACGTAAATCAGCCAATTGTCAATTATCGTAAACTAAAACACATGCTACAATTACGAAAACGTGATGAATATATTTGATCAGTAAACGTTTCCGAAATTAAAGAAAAAGTAATGCTACTAAAAATAGATAAGATCGACACATTAATCGCGTGTATGTACCGTAATGACAATGAATTGTTGATTTGAAATTTATGTGTTAAAAATAAAATATAACATTTTTCAGTATGTACAACTACACTTTCTTTTATAGATACCCACGATAAAAATAATAATGGATGCTTAAAGTGTGATTAGACGTACACTTATAATAAACTTTACGATATTTTTTTATATAGGCCAATAAATTAAAGAAGTATATAATCGAAATATAATTTCTGATTATATTTCTTGTTATATATACATATAATTTTGTATATAGTGGATGAACTATATTTTTTACTTATATTTCTGATTACATTTTTTGTTATATATTACATATAATTTCGTATATAGTAGGTTAACTATATTTTTTTACTTATATTTTTGATTACATTTCTTGTTATATATACATATAAATTTGCATATATTAGGTGAATTATAATTTTGTACTTATATTTCTCATTATATTTCTTGGTATATTTACATATAATTTTGTATATAGTCAGTAAACTATATTTTTTTTACATATATTTAACCCTTAGTCTGCCTAGGTGGGTCGTTTGTGTCCGAGCGAAAATCAAATGTCGGTGTAACTTCTAAATCCGCTCACGGGAGGCGCTGCTAGGCTTATGTAAAAAAAGTGAGGCCCCTCTAGGATCCATCTGAGAAGTGGCGCTGTTCTAGTCCTTTTCCATCTGTTATAAGGAGCAATTGATTTTCGTCCCGGACGCAAACGACCCACCTAGGCAGACGGCGGTTGTCCAAACCGTAAGTAATTTTTTTTTTCGTTTCTTCGCTTAAAGATCTTTACTGAGGCTATAAAGGTGCCACAAAAAATTTAGGCGCGAAAAAAAAATTTGGGCGCAAAAAAAAAATTTGGATTTTTTTTAAAGTTAAATGGTAAAAATGGCGCAACGATCCGCCGAGGACGTTGTACGTAAACTCCGTCCCGGAAGGGATATAGTATATTTCGGCGGCGAAGAAAGCGAAAGCGAAGTGGATGCTATCGAAGATGAGGAGAGCGCGGACTCCGAAATGAGTATCTCGGACATCGAATCTGACGACAACATCGAAGAGAGCGACGAAGAAGAAGAAGAGAGAGAGGAACCGACAACATCGAATAGAAGGCGCCGAAAGTTTGTTTACGGAAAAGATAAACACAAATGGTGTCTCCAGGCTCCGGAAACTCGAGGTCGCAGCTCGAGCGTAGCGGTAATACAACCTTACGTTGTTGGAGCAGCTGCGTCATCAGTAACGCCACTCGATTCTTGGAGTACATTGTTTACGAGTAACATTTTGGAAACAATATTGAAATATACAAATGCCGAAATTGATCGATACGCGGCCAGATTTGGTGACATCGATCTGAGAGCGGCCCATCGACATGTCACACTGAACGAATTGAAAGCATTTATCGGAGTTCTATATTATTTGGGAGTAAATAAAAGTGGTCGCGTTAACGTGTCGGAATTGTGGGAGCCAAAATACGGGGTCACATTGTGCAGAGTGGCGATGTCACAAAAACGGTTTGAATTTATCAGCTGTCGAATTAGATTCGATGATAAAAATACACGAGCTGAAAGACGCACCGCAGACGTACTGGCGCCAATTCGCGAAATTTGGGACTCGTTCATAACGAATTGCCAATCGAATTATTCGCCGAGTGAATTTGTGACGATTGATGAACAGCTGTTAGGGTTTCGTGGTCGATTTTCTGCGCGCGTTTATATCAAATCAAAACCGGCACGTTACGGACTGAAAATTGTATCCATGAATGACGCCAGAACGTTCTACATGTACAATGCTATACCTTATTGCGGACAAATACCAGCAGAACGCGGCGAAAGCGTACCGGCGTATTATGTGCGTAAATTGAGTGAGCCAATTTATAATACGGCACGAAATATAACTTGCGATAACTGGTTCACTTCACTTGAAATTTGCGACAAGATGAAGAAAGATTATAACTTGACCATGGTAGGTACACTCCGTAAAAACAAGCGCCAGATTCCGGAATTTTTCAAAACAAATGCTTCGGTCGGTACAGTAAAATACGGTTACGACGGGAATAATATCCTGCTATCATTCTGTCCGAAAAAAAATAAGATAGTTTTGATGCTCTCCTCTAAACATAAAACCGGAAAACAGAACGAAGATATCGGCAAGCCAGAAATAATCGATTTCTACAATAAGACAAAATGTGGAACAGATGTTTTCGACCAGTTGTGCGGAAATTATACATGTGTGCGAAGGAGCAATCGATGGACAATGCGTTTATTTTTGGGGATGCTCGACCAAGCCGGGGTCAACTCCTCCATACTGTTCAATTTTCTGCCTCAGAATACCGCTTTAAACAGAAGAGAGTTTTTGAAAGAACTCGCATTTTCACTCGTAAAACCCCATCTCGAAGAGCGCGCACAATGGCCCGGAATACAGAAAAATTTATTATCACACATTCACGAAGTGTTGGCTTCAACCGAAATTTCATATTGCAATCTCCGTACGACAAAAATGAGTAAAAGAAAGCGATGCGCGTTGTGCCCAACTGAAAAAGATCGAAAGACCAACTATTGTTGCGCGAGATGCAAAAAACCAATTTGCGAGGATCACAGGCTAACATTCTGCCCGGAATGTTTCGCTTAACGGATTTTTTTTTTTTTAAATTGTGTTTATAAAACTTTTTTTCTATTTTCTATAATAAAAACATATTCTGACACTTAACGATTGAGTTATTATTGATTTTATTACTTAGTTTGTATTTAATACACATTTATTGCCTTTTTACTCCGAAATTTTTGACTAAATTATTGCCAATTTTCAGGTCCCAAACTTAAGGTTAATTTAACAAAAATAAGACGCGGCTCATTTTTTTCTCGAAAGCGACAATCTTCCCTTTCAATATTCTTTTTTGGCAGTTTCGATATCTTTATTTGTTTTAAAATTATGATTTTTTGAGTAAACAAATGCATGGACCCCGTTTTTCATCATTTTTTTGATAAAAAAAATTTAAAAAAATTAAATTGTTTATCATTTTATAATCGATATTTTAACTTCACGGTTTAAAGGAACTCCATTAATTTTATCAGATTTTTAGGCCCACTTGAACAGGTTGAAAAAACGTCAGATTTTTCGTTTGGCTTGAAGATGTCAAGCCAAAAAACTGTTAAAAAATTTTTTACCCAATTCGCGGTACAGTACAAAACAATTAAAAAAATAGTCAAAATTGGTCGATTTTGAAATGACGTCACAATTGCAAAAATAATCGTAAACATTTTTTTAAAAAAGCAAAATGTAGCGAAACATGTG
>JABMBV010003901.1:0-10951 GCA_018906735.1 Mesochorus sp. PSUC_FEM 10030011 | reverse complement strand
TTTTTTTTCATTATTATACCATTTTTTTAATTATTTTTTAGCATTATCATAAAAATATGGTTCTAATTAAAACTGGGATTTTTATTCCGTTAAGTCGTCACAATTCATCGATCGTCATTGGATATTATTATTATTAAAATGTTTCTATAACTTTTCATTGGAATATCATTAATTCATGGAGATTAAAGTTTATATGCTACAGAGGTATTGTAGCTCCAATCAGAAAGAGAAAATCTCAACGAGCGACTGCTTGCACAAGAAAACTGTGCGCAGCTGCTGCTTTCGTTCTATTACTTATGGATACGTATCTCCGGAAATATTAACCATGAAGCCAATTTTAAGTTTCTTACAAAATATCGAGTTACCATATACAATGATTTTCTTTTACTCTATTAATAATCAGAAAATATTTGTTTATTTTTATCATGGATACCATGATAAATTTATCTGGTGCACATTTATGTAAAATTCTTTCTTTCAAATTCTTATAAACTTTTCTTCTTCTTCTTTTTAAATCTTCTAAAAATTCATATAAATTTAATGACAAATATGCACTTATTTTTGTAAATTTATGAATTCGATTTTAGATGAAGGGTTTTTAGAATATTTAGCTGAGCACTGTAAATACAAAATTAGAAGAAGAGCCTTCAGTTTATATTAAAAAATAAATTGCTTTGTGTTATTTCTTCAGCTTTCATTATTTTTGTTTACAGATAGAATTGTACAAAAATCTCAAAACGTATATATACATTTTTTTGTTATTTCAAGAATTAAAAAAAAGATATATTTATTCAACTAACGAAAAAATATATCTCGAAAATCACATTACTGCGAGATGTACCCAACAAGGCGTAACTTCTCGAGATGAAAAAAATTATGCTGGTATACGAAGCTATCGTGGCCCTTGGTTTCTTTTTTTTTTATCGTGTGGCAGGAACTAGCTCAACGAGAGGGTTCATTCGGGGTTAAATTTAGAATGTAGACGGCAAATTTCACTCGTACATGAATCGCTTATATATGGCTGGTTGAATTGTGTATACGTTAGGACAGCGTACAAACGCTGTCTTTTCAGGGCACAAAGAAAGGCTTTATATCTCTGTATGACGTACATAATTTTCAACTTGACACATAACCCCGCGCGCGTATCTATCCTTCTCACAAAAGAACATTCTAAACTAAAACTAAAATTATGACGATTTGAATTTCGAGATTATGTAATTTATGACAAGTGGCTCAACAAAGAGCCAACATATTTTTTTTTCCTTTTTTCAATCGCACGAGATTCATTTCTTCGGAATGTTTTATTTTTTTTATTGATTTTCAAAAAAAGTGGAAATAACAATTTCTTTTAAAAAGTTTTCCATGGTTTTTTTTTGTGAATTATACACATTTTTGAGTTTCAAGAAAAAATCAGTGTGTAATTCGCAATCAGTAAAAATACATCGAAATAAGTTTGCATTAATAAAAATTTAAACAATAAAAAATATTTTGAAAATGGCGTGTGATTGAATTGTGCGCATTTTTTGGGTATTAATTAAAACTTTAATCTGAAACTTGACTCACGGACATACATCGATTTTCCAATATTGTGGCAGTTTTTAATTAAACCTTCAATATTAAACTTAAGGCGGTTTTATAAAATGGTTTTACAAAATAAAGCCAAATTATTGAAAAATTAATATTCTATTTGATATTTTTTTCAAAAAAATTTCCTCCAAAATTTCAATCCAATTCATCAAAGTTTAAAAAAGTTATTCATTTTTAAAGATTGTAACTTTTTTACGTGTTCTTACGAGGTTAGAGAAAAATATGAAAAAAATAAACACATAAAAAATGAACAATGAATTAATCTTCTGTATAGATAGGAAAACATTTTATCTAATTAAGAAAAACACTATAATTGACCGCAGTTTATAAAAGTGGCTTATTGTTAAAAAATAATAATTAAAGTTACTTTATTTCATGAAAATAAATATTGAAACTTTTATCACATCTATTGAAGTATTTCAAACTCAATATCTAGCATAAAATTCATTAAAATAAATTACTCGGTTTTTTTAAAACGAGGTGTGTTATTCCAACAGACCAGAACTTCCTTAACTCACGAAAATTCAACGATTTTTCAATGTTGTGTCATATTTAAGGTCGGATCATTGGTATATAATTTATTTATTTCCTTATTTTCTACATTATTCCAACCTTGTTTATTATTTTAAACATTTTGTGAATAAGTTTTCCAAGAAAGAAATTGAATTTTTTCGAAGAAAATTGGATTCGTAAGCAGCGGAAAATCGATCGATGCTCCCACGAGATAAGAGAAAAAAATGGGGACAGGATCTGTCAGTTTGGCCTAAAATGTGCCATATTGAGCGGTGTCGTCTATGCTATTGCCGCGGCCATGTTTCGCTATTTCTCGGGTTTTGGATGCAGCAGCCAAGGACGATATACGAAAATCACGTGTGTGTATGTGTTTGTATGTGTGTGTATGTGTGTGTATGAAGAGAAATTCTCGTGCGAGATTCACTCGCAGCAGTTTGAGCCGTTACACAGCATAACACTTCCTCTCTCTCGTGTTAGCGAGCTATGGTGATGGCAGAATGGCAATACGGTGGGATAGTGAATAGAGACTCTCGGAATTGAGCCACCCAGAGGCTTCTCGAGCGTCGTATCGTACCACTAGCACACTAAACGCACATTTGTACACTTTGCAAATGTACGTATATACACGTACACATACGTAGAGACAAATGCACTGTGTTTTCGCGTACAAGTTCCAAGTGCAACTGCAGCTATACATTCCGATGCACTTGACTCTGTAAATCGCGGGATTCCACGAAAGCAAGAACGTCGGAAGAGAGAGAGAGAGAGAAAGAGAAAGAAAGAGAGAGAGAGAGAGAGAGAGAGAAAGAGAAAGGAATATGCGGGATAGGAAAGAATGGAGTACGCGTAATGGAAAGAGATAAGGGAAACGTTTGCAATTTATTTAGCGAGTGCCAGGAAAACGGTTGGTCGAGTCGGAGTATATCGGTACTATCGAAATACACGTGTGTGTATATATATATATACATACCTGATCCCACGCTCGAGTACACTCTTATATACATTTACGTATATACATATATATATCTATGTATAAGCGAAGCTGAGATGTTTTTAAAAATGAATCATTGTTCGAAAGCTGCGCTCGAGGTATCAATTGACCCTGCAAAAATTCTTTCGTCGTGAATTTTCTCATCGAGAATATATCTCACTTCCAGCTGCGCTAGAGAATATTGCTCGAGTTGAAATGTATATATATATATAGAACCTTGGGGAAAGGGAATCGTGAAAAAGTTGAAATTGAAAAATTCGGGAAAGTTTCTACTCGCGGCATAATTATCACGTGTTAAAAATAATCTGATAAATTAAGAATGCATCCCGCAGTACGACTATTTGTTTTTTTACAATTGATTTTTTCATCGACATTTCAATTATAAATAATTTGTTTGCTATTTTAATGGTCTTTAATTTTTTTTTCAATTCTATTTTTAACAATAATTTATAGTTTAAAATAAAATTAAGATACAAATTGAAATAATCTCGAACATCTTCACAATGAAATTGGGAACGATGGATTTTTTTTCTTCGTACAAAAAATCAACAAATATACGAAGTTTCTAAAAATTATTTTTTTGGCCTTGTGTTGACTGTGACACATATACTTTTTTATCATTCAAACATTATTTTTTTTTAAATTACGGTACAAATAACACGCAGTTAAATCGAACTCTAATTCTTGAATATATTTTTTAAACGATTGGCTATGTGAATTTTTCTTTTTCTCAATCGATTAAGCGTCATGAACTTTATCATATATTTCAAATGCATGAAAAGTTTGGCAAGTTAAATCGATATATTTTATACACATCCTCAAGAACCAACTGCAAAGATCCATTATTTCATAGAAATTTTCGTTCGATGAAATCAAAATTCGATGGATATATTTACTGTCGAGAAATTACACTTTTATTCGGCAGAACTATTATTTGATAAAGCAATTAATGAATATTTAATAATTAATCACTTTTTAATTCGATTTTTTTTATTGATTAATATGAACCTTATTGGGTACTTAACATTTCCATAGAATTAAGGCTATTTGTTAGCAACATTTGTTCATTTATTTTCCTTAAGAAGTAGATTTCCAAGATGCATTTAATAATGAATAATAATCAATCATTCTTAATTGTGTTATTATTTGAAAATCTTGAATGTTAATTGAAAAAACGCAGTAAAATTCTTGTAATCATAACAACAATGATATGATATAAAGATAATAAGATAAATATAAAATATCAATGACCACACAGTTGTACTGTTTATGTTAAAGTTCATTTGTTCGTCAGTTCTTTTTTAAATAAAACAGACGATAAGTAATTATGATAATAGTTCATTAACCATATAATGTTTTCCGTGAATTCTTGAACATCCGGTTGTATAATGACCGCAAGTGCGTACTCTCACGTGAAAACGGTAAATTTTGAAATAGTGTATCCGACATGTGTCCCGATGTGTGTTTTGGCCGAGTGGTTTGTAATTGCAACGTAAATTTTGTTCGTATACCAACGGTCGCGCGTTTCTGTATGTCCACGGGGGTACGGGCGAGACTCACACCACTATATATATATACGTATATATCGGAGCAGCCCGTGACCGTCGAGGATCGATACTTCGATGGCAAAAGCTTCCTTTCGTAGTGGAGCGCATGTTGTAACCGAGTGAGAGGATATCGATGGACCGAAAGGTCGTATGGATTATGTGCGGGTATTGGGCCCGTTGGCCCTTTTGTCGTTGAGACGCTGATGTGCGTGTGTGTGATTGTCGTGCGTATATACACGCAGAAGCTCTCGCCGACAGTGTTAATGCGAATAATTGATGAGAGACTTTGGGGTTGAGAATAGAACGTTGAAGGGTAAATTTCGGAGCGAGCTTCCATTATAAATTACCCGGCTGTATATATGGAGTGGATATCGAGGGTTACTCTGCTGTGCACTTTGGGCACTTTGATTTTCAATTTTCTCGAGGCGAATATCTGCTCCGGCCATATGTAAAATCTCATATACACTCCTTCCCCTCCCCCCCTCACCCGGTAGGCACATTCGAAACTTTGTTACCGGAATACATCTACACTAGAATTTATGTTTTTTTTTGAACGAGTCTGTACCACACAAATAAAACCGTAATTCTTAACCCAAAAATATTTCATATTAAGGATTTACTTGCGTCATAATCATAATCATAAAGTAAAGGCAAAGTCATCGAATAGAGTGTTTTTTGAAAGATAATTTTTTTTTTTTAATTTGCATGAATCTTCTTGAGTAATGTATAAAAAGTCTTCACCATATCCAATAATTGAAATATTTAGTGTTTAAAATTGCAACTTTAACATATGCGATCTTATGAGAATTTACGTGAAATGACGACTTCTATATATTTAATGGTTCCTCAATGACGTGATAAAAGATTTTGATATTTGAAATTTGAGTTTTTACAATTATCTTTATATAAAAAATAAAAATAAAAGAAAATTGAAACCTTAACTTATTTTTAGGTTCATGCAAGTAATACATGCTTAAGGAGATAGTAAAACGATAGTTATTACTGGATAATTTCTTGAAAATTTACATAAACATTGTCAATGTACGTAAAATTGTGTGTGCAAAAATTGAAAATGAGTTATCGACTAAAAACTCATGATATCGATTGTCGAAAATTGATATTTTCCGAAAGCTTCCATAAGAGCTCATGTTAAAAGTCGTTATTTTCAAGATCGAATATCTTTTACAATTAATCGCTGAAACCTTTTTAAATTTTTCACACATTATGAACTGATATTCAACAATATTCACACGAATTTTCAATTATTTATCATCCAGTGAAAATTAATTCTGACGATTTTACGTGTACATTGTAAATACTATTGTGATTATTTCACGGTTCCCTTGAGAAAACGAAACTTCGAAGCTGATGGTAAATTGTATTAATGAGACACAATTCGTAACCGCAGTATCTTACGATCAACCTTAAAAATTGTTATCCGGTAGAGATGTTCGAACAACACACAATTTGGATTTAGTTGTTACATATATAGTATAAGAGTATTAGTCAATCCTAGTTTTTCGATAGTTTTGTTTTTTCCTTCGTAATGAAATTTCGTAAGGTTGCGCTATCCTCAATTCTGGTCAACAAGTTTTCTAATACCAAAGTTTCGGGTTAAGACATATACGCGGTATTGGACTACCAATCTAATCTCATACAAATTGTTTTTCTTCAAGCTATGAAGTCTTCCCGTAACTATAATAGCTCTTTGAATTAACTATTAATTGTGGGGAAAAAATATATACTATATATTTCCCGTTATTTTGACAATGTGATTGTAAGAAAAGTACCGCCTTCATCTAACCCCGCGGTTCTCTCCAGAACTTTGAATACGAAGCAACCCCATGGAGAAACGAAAGAGAAAAAAAACCGTTTCCCCAATGTTTCTCCCCCCTACAAAGGCAAAATGAATGTTTACCAGCATTTAGAGACCCTTCGCTCAAGTGTGTGGACATTCATCCGTCTCTCTCTCTCTCTCTCTCTCTCTATTTTCTGCGAGTTTGTAAAATGCGTATATATGCACGACGAACCAACACGCTTGCGCACATGGAAAAAAAGCACATGTGCGCGCAAGGGGATATCACGTATCGACAAAAGACTTTGTGCCCTCTCGCGCTATCCGAGGATACAAAAAACGGCTCCATTTCATGTACACATGCAATAGAGCAAAGAGACTCGAGGGTCTTTCCTCTCGATAAGGCGAGGGAGCTTTTCGAAAGCTTGCGATCGCCCTCTGGTTAAACACTTCCGGGGAGTAGGCCAATGAGGAATAAAAGAGGGGTGGGGTGGGCGCGGACAGAAATGTCTGTGATGCTGTGTACGTATATATATATATACACATATAGGCATGTCGATTTTGTAAGAAGGGATGAGAATAACATTTCCAAATGAATAATAAAAAGGGAGGGGATGAAAAAGTTATTGCCACAAAAGCATTGTCCGATAATTTATGTCATAACCTTTCTTATAAATCTACGAATTAAATATAGTCTTTTTTGCCTAATACATTTTTTATTATGACTTTTCAGCCTTACTGATTTTATTTTAAAGACTAAATTTTGAAATTTATAGAATCCGACTTGAGGCAGTACTTGCATAAGATG
The DNA here is from genome assembly GCA_018906735.1 of Mesochorus sp. PSUC_FEM 10030011. Classification (NCBI taxonomy): domain Eukaryota; kingdom Metazoa; phylum Arthropoda; class Insecta; order Hymenoptera; family Ichneumonidae; genus Mesochorus; species Mesochorus sp. PSUC_FEM 10030011. Next base: position 3,710 of record JABMBV010003901.1, on the reverse strand, counting down.
ATATTAAAGATACATTTTTTCATAATTCTTCAAAATTATACTCAAATGCGTGTAAAAGTCATTTCAAACAACGAACATCTCAATTACTAGATAAAGAAATTTTCAAAAAAATATTCATATATTATAATATGATATTCAAAAATATTCTATCACATTTTCGAAAAATTATCTCTAAAAAAAATCATGTTTGACGATTTTACGTTTAGATTATACATAAAAAAGCATTTTTAATAAAAAAAAATTATTGTCTGAATGTGACTATGTATTTTATCAGGGTTTATCATTTCGACATCATCCCCCATTATATCTTACGAAATATTATGTAGCCAGAGGTGCTCTAAATCGAAAGTTTCTCAACTATTTAGTCGTGGTAGGTGCTTAAACGCCATGGAGCTAAATTTCAAGATTAGAGAAAGATGGAGATAGAAAGAATAAAGGAATGAGAGTATAGAGAGAGAGAGAGAGAGACAGGGAGAGAAGGAGGGAAAGATCATTCGCATCAACAAGTGGCACACGTGTGACGCGCGCAAGTTTATAGACTTTCGTTCTGCACAGGTATTTTTTCAAATATACATATATAGTATATATATATTTCTTGTGGCTAATGCATCAAGCAGGGGTGAAACCCCCTGTAACCCAAATCCAAACAGCCCTCGAAGGACAGAAGAAGAGGAAAGTGGAGGATGGTTAGCACAAAAAAAAATGACCACAAATGGTTTTTCCAACGTTGAAGGTATTCGAGATAAAACTAAACAGGTAACAGTGATTTCAGGTTAGAGAATTTAATCCTAGATTTAGGGTTATTTTATCTAGTTTAGAGTGGGAATTGGGAGACAATTTAAAAAAACGTACTCTAACAAATTTATATTTACATACATTAAAACTTGAGGTTTTTTTCAGGGCGAAAGAGAAACTTTCTAGGGTGGAGACGATCAACCATCTTGTTCAAAGAGCTCACGCACGATAAGCGATGTAAGCCTCGTTATAATTGCTCCGGTAGGAATGTGGGATGAAATTCCGATTGGAAATTACTTATATAAAGTGGGGCAAGCGATAGGGTATCGATATACCGTGTGGGCCAATGTCCTGCAACATTTCCAGCCTGTGGAACTTTTTTTTTTTCGTTTGTGTGTGAACGAACTAATCAATGTTTCCTGTCACTTCAAAATATATAGACATGGACGCGGCATTAAAAAAAAAAAAAAATGCCAGACATGGAACATTGATGAGCATTGTTTCCTCTTCAGCAACAGAGTCATCGCTGTCAATATGTATCGAACTGATGTAGGCACACACACGCGTGTCTATATATTTCTGTTTTCCATAGAACATTGGCAGGTCAACGCCAGAATTGAGAGAACAAAAAGGGTAGAAACTACAGGGAGGAGAGGGGGGGAGGAGGAGGAGGAGGAAAAAAATATAGAGGAAAATGGCCGAGAACCGGGTGCGATGCAGCGTAAAGCACAGCGACACAGGGGGTGAGATGCCTAAAGGGTGAGGGGGGTGCAATAGGGCATGCAGGGTGCAAGTGAAGTGTGCTGAGGAACGAAGAGGGAGGGAGGAAGGGGAAAGAGGAGGAGTAGGAGGGGGGAGGCTGCTGAGGGAGAAAGAGAATGAAAGGAGTGGACCTCTCAATTTCTCGAAGCTTTTACCTCGTTTGTCGGCTCGGCTGGTGCGCTCGTTCGTTCAACGCATTATATACGCCGCTATACATAAATGCTGTGTCCCACACACACACACACACACACACATATAACACATGTGTTTATACATGTTGAAATATGAATTATGTACTGTATATGCCTATAACGGCGTTTGGATGCATCAAACGAGAAGCTTTGTAAAAGCTGTGTCGTTTATACGTTGTATATAACACGTGTATGTATATAACACGTGTATATAAGCACGTATAAATGGACAAGAGAGATCAATCGTTTCTCGTGTGTAAAATCGAACCAGAGAGAGAGAGAGAGAAAGAGAGAGAGAGAGGGAGAGAGAGAGAAGCTCTTTTGTTCCTCCCCAAATAAAAGGAGTGAAATGATTTATAACGAGCTTCGAAACATTTTTATAGCATAATTAAAAAAAAAAAAAAAATTCTCACTTAACCTCCACTTCGTATACATGACACATTTCACATTTTCCTATAACATTTTTTTTTTAATCCTATAACAGCGTGAGTTTGATAGGTGCAGAAAAAAAAGCTTTTATTTCTCGGGCCAAGGATACTGTGTGTGAGCGAAAAACTGTGCAACCCCATCGGATATAAACCTTGGAAATATCGTGACCAGAATTTATCCTTGAGATGCGATGAAAAGAGGACTTTTTTCAATGGGTATATATATACGGTATATCGCGTTGGTAACAATGAAAGAAACGTCAGATTTTTGAGAGAGTCGGAGATATCTCGAGGCTTTAAGGGCTCTGATAGCCCTGAGCGGTATATATGCGTTACATTGCGAACAAGATCCAATTAAACAGAAACGGAGAGAAATGTAGTGGAGCTGTAATATTAAGGGAGAGAGGAAGGGGGGGGGTGGTTGGAGAAAGGAACAGAAAGGGTACATGCGGCTAGAGAGGTGTCAATGAGGTTTCCGGTTGGGCATATGGAGAACAATGGAAGCACAACGTGTGACCTGGCGTGTCTATATGCGCAAGCTAGAAGAGAAACCTATGTCTCTCAGCATATTGTGTCGACCCTATCCTCTGGAATATTGCGGGTAAATCAAGAGAGAGAGAGAGAGAGAGAGAGAGAGAGAAAGACAGAGAATGTCATGGAGCCTGCAGCTTATACTCCTCCAAGCTTCTATTTTCCGTGTGGTGTTGCTGGAAAGCTCACTCTGCGGTCTACTCAGGCGTCATAGCTCGGAATCTTCCTTTATATTACTCTGGTAGCACGCGCTTAACGCTCTATCCGTATATTTGCTTATTAACGCGTGTTTAATTAAACACATTTAGACTGTACACACACTGGAGCCCTTAACCCTTTGATATATAGTATGTGTGTCAAAGGAACTTCTGGGTATCGGATACTTGTTTTTTCTTTTTCTTTGGGAAAAATATTAAGAAAATTTTATTCAAAAACAAACCCAAACGTTGTATTTAAAAAATTAAAATAATGTAAAAATATATATGCTTTAGGATTTGTGGATTTAAAAAATTCGTTTGGTTGTTTTATTTTGCGTTAAAAATGCGGTTAGACTTTTTTTTGAGTGCTCAAGACTTTTGATTATACTGGTGATAACATTTTAAGAGATTAAATTAGTGATAACATTATTTTTATATATACAAGACACACAATGGTCGATATATCGACCATCCAAAAGATACATAATATTTCATGTTTTTTCAAGGAGAATTTATTTTTCTTGTAATTCTTAAAAGCATCATTGACCTTAAATTCGCTATTTCAAAATCAATTTTTTTATCGATATTTTGGCCTAAAAGTTAAAATTGACATGACCTGAAAGTTAAAAACCAGATGTATGAGATTTATCGAATTTATTCATATATATATATCGCTCAAAATAAAAAGTAAATTTGAACCAAAAATTCCTCGTCTATAAAAGGTTAAAAGCAGTTTCACACCTCCCTAATATTCCTGGCAGTGCACATTCGCATTTGATGGAATTCGTACAAGAGCGAAATATCTCAATAGCAAATCCCTCAATGTATACATTCACGTATATATAGATAAAATATATATGTATATA
>JABMBV010003890.1:0-10953 GCA_018906735.1 Mesochorus sp. PSUC_FEM 10030011 | reverse complement strand
TCAAATAAAATTTGATTTGTAAAAAAATTGCATATAAACATCACAAAAATTTCCAGTTAAATTAAAGATAATAATCTTTAATTGAACAGAAAATGTTTGTGATGTTTATATGCAATTTTTTATAATCAATAATTATAATTATAAATTGGAGGAGATAAAGTTACGAAAATGGAGGAAACATATTTCAGAGTGAATAAAAGGCGGGCTGTATAGATCGTGTTATCGTGTGTTATATATCTGCGTTGAACAGGGGAAAAAAGTGTAGGAGTTTGTCACATAACGCATTAATGACTTTACTAAGGCTGAGCCCTGTCTCGTAGCCCACACGTGCTCCACCCTCTGACATTTCGACCCTTGTGTGCGAGCACACGAGAACAAATCGACCCCTCGCAGCATCCAAGTGAGATCTCGCGAGTCTCGGACCGGGGGATTGCAACACTACGCCGCGTGATCATCAGCGACTTTATTCAGTACACACTATATCTGACACATTCGATAACACAGCAATGAACAAACAAGACCAAATTACTAATTGCGTTCCGCGTAATTTTTATTATCATCAATTAGTCAGCAACATACGGTATCCGCACACTTTATTGGTTACGAACGAGAGAAATAATATATATACGTTCAGTTTAATAATACATGCAACGGCACTCGTACGTGTCATAATTGCACAGGAATTCCTGTAATTTGTAATTACATGTATATTCACAATACAAAGACTTTGATTTTATAATTGAAATTTTCAAGGTTTGTCAGCGCAGTAATCAACAATCACAATTTCGTTGATTCGACAGTCTTTTTTTTTTATTATTGTGCAATTTCATTTCATTTCAAGATATTTTCTCTCGTTACGACATAAACAATTAATCGCAAGAACAATTTTTCTCAACGACCTTGTTCTGTCGATAATATTTCAACTATAATTAACAATTATAAAATACAAATTATTTATTCATTGAAGCTTAGTTTGTTTTATGTTTGTAGAAACGCAATTTGTTTTCTTTTTCGATACTGATCTCCCATGGTTTGTTAGATTTCCTAAGAACTTTTTTTATCCAGTCGTTAGATTGGATGCGAAATCCCACAACCCACAGATTGTTCTTTCTTCCGGGTATTAAGCATCAGTGAGTGGTTCATTCGTTATCAAGATACAATTATTTGCACGAACTTTTTTCGGGTAATCCAGATTTTACTGAATTTGTTATATGCGGTAAAAAATTCTGATTGATGTTCGTTATAAATTTCTGCTTTGTTAAAATCGAGCTATGAAACAAAAGTTTTTAACTATGTATTATTGTTATATTAAATATAACAAACCTTTTTTTTTATTATAATTTCTTAACAAGGTGTAAAACGTACAGAAAAAATACAATACAACAGCATGCATAAAATTATTATTTTTTAAACTTAAAGTCCTATAATACCAATTGTTCATTAAAAACAATTATATTAATTTAGTTTAAAAACAATGTTAAGACAATTTCGATCTCATTTCCGTATATCACCCCAATTTTTATTTCAAAGAGAGAACAGGATAGTAAGAAATATAATAAAGAAAATTTTCCGTTGGCGCATTGCGTGTGTATAATTGACACGTTGGCCAAAGTCTCATTTCCCGTTGTTATTTATGCTCGACGTGCCCGTATTTATGCCCATCGGAGCCTTTTTTTCCAGCCTGCCAGTACGCCATTTTTCGCGTACACACAATACGCACCTATAATTCTCAATTACGCAAACTCGTTGCTCGGAGCTCAAATGAAACGTTGGTGAAAACACACACACACACAGCATGGGAGCTTATTGTTGCGAATCGGTGTTTGATTATACCAACGTCTTCCACCTCGTATATTCGTGCATTCCGTCTTAACGTGATGTACGAGAGGGGCAACGAAAGAAAAGTTTGTAAAAAGGGGGAAAAAAAATATAAGTGGATATAATAACACGTAGAAAAACAAGAAAATTCGTACATTGGCTTTCGTGTTATCTTGGCCTATTCACAGTTTCGGCTTTTATGAGTAAGTGGCTGTCTCGATTTTGACTGAAAGACGCGGCAACTTAATATTAGTATCATGCGAAACTTCCACTGGCGATCGATGAAGCCCTTAGCAAACTGTGGGTAAAAGTTTGGGCTTTAAAACTTTGAGAAGTTCCGAAATGAAGCCTCGAAATATTCGAACGATATATATACGCTCGAGTGAAGAATCTTTGACTGCGTTACTTTAATTACAAGGCTTTGTTTTATTCTGTAGCTGGTATTTGTATTAAAAACTAATAAACAGAAGATCCACTTCGAATTCAATTAATCAAGAGGACGAACCTGCTCTTGACGCTGCGCGCGGGAGTAATTTAATTAGTTACATTCCGGGAACAATTCGTCTTAAGTATTCCCGATGGTGAGCTAACTAAGGAGAATGATGAAGCAGCTACGGAACATGAGTAAAGATAAAAATACGCAAATTCGACCAAACACGCAGGCTACAGTAAATACATATATTGGCTCGAGATACGAAAAGACCTCGCTGTGTCACGATGTAATCTGTAAAGGGATGCCAGTCGTGCCCTTTTGCTTTTCACTACTCGATTCATGTACAGAGGAAAGTAAAGGGCAACGAAGGCGAACAATCTTCTTGATTGTCGCAATTTTCCTTACTTTCTGTACAAAGAACTATAGAAAAGGAGAGAGAGAGAGAGAGAAAGGCCAGCTTCTCGAAAGGAAGTAATACGCATCGAGAGAGCGGAGATTCTGAAGCCGTAAAACACGACTTTGGCTCAACGATACAACGGGGAGTAACGATAAAGTTAAATCCGCGATTCTAGCGCCGACCACACGTACCTAATACGTATACTATGTTTTTAGCCATCTTTCTTAACCCCATTCGGTATATATTGTACTCCAGGCTCCGTGTATACGATATATATATATATATAAACAGGCTCGGATAATACGTACACACCCCAGCGAAGCACACCCCTTTTTTTGTCGTTCTCCTTGATGCAACCGAGTTCTCAACTACCTTATTAGCTGGTGCTGAAATCGATGCCGATATATCGCACTATACTCGCTCCTGACCCTCGTAAAAATAAAGATAAAAGTACGAAAAAACGTATACGGTGTATATAAAAGACTCGAAGTATTTTTGTGGCTTATCCTCTGGGGATGATGCGAGCAGGGAAAATTAGTTTGGGCTGGATAAGTTAATGGAGACACTGTAAAATTGGTGTTTCAAAGTGTCCCATATATACGTCAAGTGGCTTGAAAAAAAATGTGTTGAATCAAATATGAACAATTGCAGAGATTATGGAGGTTCTTAATGGTTGAAAAGACATTTCGTTTTAAATAAATCAAGTAATCATTTGTTTTTAAGAATTTTTTATGAGACATTGAATTGAAATTGTTTAATAATAATTTAAATGGCATAAATGGATTTTAATTGTTATTTTTTTAACAATAAAATAATTTCTAAAAATTATGCGATCAATTATAGATTTTTTTCTTATATTTGATAAGATGATTCACTGCTTATATGCAACAAATTTATTCAATCTGTTTATTAAAAAAAAAAAACTTTCCGTATTTCTCTTTTTTTTTTGGTAAAACTTTTTAAATACGCGATGAATTGTATTATTTACTCTGTAATACTATTTTGATCCTCCTTAAAATTTGTTTTACTGAACACGTTTGCATAATTAAAACAAATAAATTTAATAAAAATATGTATAGCAGCATATGCATATACCAATGCATAAAAACAAAGAATACATGATAATTAAAATAATAATTTTAATCGTTGGTTTTCCTCATTAAAACGTCGTCTACAAACTATAGTCGCGGAAATGTAACGGGAAACGAGACACTTCGGCCTACAGTTTTTATGCACACACGGGGTTATAAAGCGAGGAAAACTTTATATGTTATACGTGGACATTTCTCGTGACGGGGGCAACGTTACCTTCGACCTTAACGCCCACGAGGGAGCACCGCCGTTGATGTATATATATAGTATATGTGCAGCGGGAGCTCGCGGGGGTGTTTTTCAAGCGCAGCAAATTTCCCACGCTTTTCCGTAACTTCGGTCGAAAGGGGGATGCACCGTTCGTCACTGGGATGTTTCCTCGTTGGACGACGGGCTGGCTTTTGTGTAAATACATCTCTTCTGTGCATGCATTCTCGCGGGTGGCAAGAAATTCTACGAATGGTAATATAAATGGTACAACCTGAGAGGTTTTTTTTTTTTTGTTGCGAATGTGTGTTTTGGCACACACGTGAGCGCACGTACACGAATGCGCGACTCCGCGTTAACTACATCCCAGATTTTTCGAGAGTATAAACCAAGCTTTTGTGGCAGAATCTGATGGCATATAAATAAAAAAGAAGCTGTGTGAATTTTAAACATAATTTTTCTTTTAATTTTCACTCTACGAAATGTCTGGTGTCTGCAGAATCCGATTCATGAGATCCGGAGCTCAATAGAGACGTGGAATTTCATGAATTAAATATAAATCTCTATAGCAAACGTAGATTTAATCCACATAGAAAATATCATCGGTAAAATCGATGTAAAACTTTACTCCTCGGAATATACATTCGCGCGGTGTTATATGGGACACTGAATAAAAATGTTTTTTTTTTCAACTGCCTTGCGTAGAGTTATCTCGTGCAAAAGAAAAAAAGAAAGGAGAGAAATGGAACGCGAATGAAAAAGATGCACGGACAGTCCCACCGGATTTCTCATGGGTACACACACGTAAGCCCGCGAGTCTTTGGATACATAACCGTCGGACACATCGCGGATGAATGCTCGGCATAGAGCGAGACCAAAAGAATGTGAGTAGCTCGCTCTTGGTTCTTAAAGACGGGGACGAAAAGCTCCTCTCATGGAAACAGCAGCAGCAGCAGCAGTGCGCGCGAGTTTTACACACAACTATGGACCAAAAGAGACGTGAATATCACGTGCGAAGCTAACACGTCTCAGGGGAGTCCCAGGGTTACGAGGCAGTCACGTAACCCACGTTTTACGTATATGTACTACACCGAGGAACGCCTGTGCCAAAGTACGGAGGGAAACAGACATGCGGGCATAGATAAAAAGAGAGAGAGAGAGAGAGAGAAAGGGAAGAAAAAGAGGGAGGGAAAGGGGACCACGTATGGAGGTGGGTATTTACGCGTTCCAAGCTCTTCTCTCACACGATCCTCCAGGGCTCTTTTCGTCCTGCCTCCGATGCCGGGCTCATTCTTGCAGTACTATTTTTCTTTAGTATAGTCTTCGCGAGGAGGACCCAGAAGACGACCACAGCGCGATCTCTGCTCAACGGACCAGAGAGACGAGAAAAAAGGAAACACATGCGGCAAAGACACGGGGCTCTTTCCATCCCCTTCCGCTCTGGTATCGCCGAAGTAAGTACGTAAGTACGGCATTATATATAGTATCTCTTTACTGGCTATACCATAAGCCTCTCTGCGCTCGCTTCCCCCTCTCCCTCCTTTTTTTTTGTTTGCAACCCCCCCGGTAAATTTATAAGACCATCGCGCGCTGAGGAGTAACGGGCGAAATCCCGCGAGGGTGGAAAAAAAAGCCGTTTGAAGCCCGAGACGTTGTAAAGCAACGTCGCGGCGGGATTCTTTAGATATATTATCTTTAAATGTTGACGATTCAATAAAATCTCGGTTAAGCAAATTGTAAATAATATTATGTTTAATACAACCAGCGGGGATCGGAGCAAACATGTCATTTGATCGGGATAAACATTTTTCGAAGCAATTTTTACTTAAGGGATATTTTATTGAATAATTAATACTTTAAATAATATTTAATTTTGTCAATAATTGATTCTTCAATATTAATGACACTTAGAAATTTATTATCAACCCTCAATCCATAAAAAAAAGTCTAATCTGTTCGGAAATGAATTGTCCCACGTTTTTTCCGCGCATTGCTTGATATTTGTTAAAAAAAAATGTATTAAAAATAATAATATCCAAAAAATTTCTATTTATCCTTTAAAAGGACATTCTAAGGATTAATCATGAATTTTTACAGATTTTTTAAACAATAATTGTGAGTGTGGTAGTGTGCAGACGAAAATAACTCCCCTCCATGGATTGAGTGTGCCGATAGAATTATTTTTGTAAATTTATTTAATTACTAATTTTGTAATAAACGATTTTGACATTCAAAACTTTATTGAGAATTTCAATGAATCGAAATAAAATCTCGAGCGTATATTTGAGGCTGCATAAAACTCTCTTGAAAAATATTGCAGCTAATGACGAGATTGCTAAAATATAAAGTCGAGTCTCTTGCGACATCACGAAGTGACACAAAAGTCGTCCTCGTCACTCGTTCTTATCTCCAGACGAGATCCTTTTTTTTCGCCATTTTCATTCATTCTCTTCAATACACGTTCTTTTCGTATATCAAAAGTCTTTTCACGCAATGTATAAGATATTAGAATTTGTATCTTAAAAAAAAGAAAACTGTAGCTTCAATTCATCAGTGGCAATGAATGCCGGTGAGTTCTCGAGTGTACATTTATTTCCCTCCCGAACACTTAATTAAATGCCCTCAAACTGCTTGAGCCATCATGTCGAGTTACATCGAGTTACTTGGTCTATATCATCTTATATTTTCTCGAGAGTGAAATTTCGAAGGATTTATATATCCAAGGTTCAATTTAATGTTCGATCGAGCGATAAACGTTTTTACTGTTTACTGTACTGCGAGTGAAAATAAAATGACGAATGGGATCTCGTATCCCATTTTATCCTCATGCTTGTATATATATCGTACGATTTCTTTATACAACATTCTCGTGCGATATATATATATATATCGATACTGCACACGAAAAGGGACACAGCCCCGAGATTTAAAATACAAAATGATGCACGTTAAGCCCTTCTTGCTCCTGCCATTCCATCTACTCGCGCAACGAGGCAGTGAATCAAGGACTCTTTTACGCGTGAGGGACGTTAGGATGTCCTTGATCGATTTCACGATTCAGCATCTCGTCGACTCGCTCCAGACATCGAAACGACCATCAGCCTTCTTTGTATAGGACACATATACATATTCTACATATACATTCCCAGCTATGGCTTCTGCGGTGCTTTCACCCTTTCTTGCTCTCCGACCAAGAATAGAGGCGCATATATCCCGCAGGGTTTGTTGCACCCTGTGACGTTAAATCGAGATGCGGACGACGTATATACAATACCCTCCAAGTTGCGCTTCATATATTCAGACATCTATATATACATATATAGAGAGAGTTAAAGAGGAAAAAAAAACAACATTGAAACACTCTCACTGTGACGTTGTACACGAACAAGCGTATCGCAACGTTCACTTCGTAAGCTCATGGGGGTTGTTTACGACACCCGCGATAATATTCCGTCTCGTGGACCTTTTGACGTTACTCTTATATATAACCACCTCAAAATACTTCATGCACGAATTCATGAAATTGCGAGTTATTTGTCCATAGGGCTTTCTCAGCGAAATAAAAAGTCACACGACAAATCAGAATTTTTTCACCCTTTATTACATGAAAAATTGTTCTTTTTTTTTAACTATTTTATAATTTTTTTTTTCAAATTTTATTTAAGAAATTTGTTGTTGGTATTGAATTGATTTTTTTCTAAATTTTAGTTATAAAAATTACACAAATTAAGAAAATACAGGAACAATTGAAACAGCATTTTCTGCAAGGGATGATGGAAAAGATAAAAAATTAATGAATTGCGTATCTGTGGGGAGAAAATAGTGGGGATGCCAAAGATTTTTGAATAAATTGATAAAAATTCCAAAAAAAAAGGACATGATATAAAAGTTGTGAATTATTGACTCGATAACGACTCACGACCTAAATGTTACCTTTCATATTATAATTTTTATTTATTTTGTAAGTAATAAACTTTCATGGGAAACTTCTTATTGAGTCTAAAATTCTCCATAGGTGTCATACAATATCGTGTATGTTAAAAGTGCATATATATCTGCCCAAAATTTCGGGCGTGGCAGTATCTTGCTCGAACGTATATAGCTACTTCAAACGTTTACGTATATATTCTAGTTCGTATGTGCATCATATTAGTGTACGGATATATATCGTTTGGGCAAATGAATATGTATAAGTTTTACCTGGCTCTTTTTGAAAAAAATCGGTTAAAAAAAAGCTGTTCGCCTGTTAAATTATTCACCATTTCTTTTTTCAAAGCTGTTATAAACGTGTGACACGTGCTTTTGCATCGAGGGTGCAAATATGTATTTCCATCGTGCGATATATTACTTTTTACATCATGAATTTTTTATAAGTTTCATTGGAATGAGGTTGATGGGTTTTGATTTTCCGATCGAATCAATTTTATTTCGTTTCCATGACGATTTTAAATGTCTACTCGTTCAGAATTTCAACGCTGAGAACACAAAACCTATTTTTTTCCAATGTTTTTAAATAATTTATTATACATTCCTGCATTTTTACATCATTCGATTGTAGCTGTTATTAACATGTGTGGAGTCGGGTCTAGGGCATGCAATTTCGTCCAATTGAAACACATGGCCCGAAGATTTCTTCCATTTAAAAAAAAAATGTTTAATTTCATTGTTCACGTATATAGCGAGCGAGCAAAACTGCATTTTTCAATTTTCTACTGGTTTATATATAAATACGAATTATAGTGTCGGAGAAAAAAAAGCTCATGGTAATGGGGAGAAGCTCCAGTAGCGCGGATATCTCACTTGTATCTTCAGCATCCGCGTATACATACTCACGTTGGTGGAATTCCAAAGTTCGCGAGACCGCGAGCAAACGAGAAGTTTCTATTGTGAGAACAAAATCATACGTGCGCGTCTGTGTGAGTTTTTATACTCGCGGTCGCCCATATATTATATTATATGCCCCGAATGTGCATATTTTTCGTAAGCTTTTGCATTGGCTTTTTGCTCTATATATAATAGTAACAACCACGTAAAATATACTATAGCGAGTGAAAAGTTTTCTCCATGAAATTCCAACCTAATACAACATTATATACGGACCAATTGCGAGATAAACGCGCGGTTTGCTCCGAAACAGAAGCCGAAACGTTAATCAAGTTTTAGCCTCATTAAAAGTCTCGAGTATTCGCGCTGATCGCTGCAATAGTTTTCCTCGCCCGGATGTACGTGCGGTGACTAGACTCTCTTTCACTTGTTTTATTATCTATCCATATATATATATGTATATACTTTGCTCAGCAACATACTTGCGGTGTAGGTATACATGGATAAATAGTTTTGCAATTTTGTACTCTCGTTGCTTTCGTTGTCTATCGCGCGAGAGGCTGCGCCGCACTATTGCCACTGGAATCTCTACCGCGACGTGCACTCCACATGAAAATCGAATGCACATATACATAGAACGAGAGCGAGAGAGAAGAACAACGATTTCAAAGATTGCAGTTGGCAACGAGATTCGAGTGTCCGCGACACGAGCCAAGTTGCCGTAACCGGATCGATAATGCTCCTCGCGCTGTTGTATATAGGGATGCTGGGACACTCTCCATCTATAGTCCCCTTTACACTCTTCTTCACCTTGTTCAAAGAAAATTAAACCTTAAGCATTGTTTCTCCGTGATTATCAATGAGTCATTAACGAAATTCAATGATAAATTCCTTCACTTCTATTTTCAACATTTTATTCCAATCTGCGATATCCTGCCTTAAATATACGTATAATTCCAATAAAATTAATGATCCAATTAGGTCATGAAACAAAATGTACTTCTGATTGCACAAATATATCAGAGCGCTTACGTAAACGTTTTTTTTCTCTCTTTTTATCCGGGCTTTCAAAGTGGATTATGAGTCAACGTACACGCGTTTCCGTGCGCGCGTTCTCGGAAGGAAAAAAAGCTCGCGATTGCGTTACGACGACTGGCAACAGCAAACGATTTTTTTTTTTTCATGTGCACATATATATAGGTTGGACGGCTTACAATTAGCGTTGTGCAGGAACAATGAGACTTACTGCACCGTGTAGATGCACAAGCTGCATCGTATGTATATAAACGCATAGGTTCATAGCGGACTATAACAGCATTTGTTCGTTCGTTCGTTCATCAAGGAACCGCAGCGTGTGAATGCACATTTTGCACACACACACACACACATATACACGCGTGTGCAGATTGTACTGTCGGTACATTTCATTTGCGACTCACACTCGATTTGCACGTGTGCGATCGGCAATACAAACACTAAAACGCCCACCGATCGTTTTGAAATCCTATCGATCTTACGCCCACGAATGTGCAACGATGATACAAGCGAGCACATTATATTGCGGGGCCCAACAAAACCAAATAAAAGGTCGGAGCCAAGAGGATTTGAAAGTCATATAGCTGCGCCCGTTTGTTCGCAAATATTCCGCATATATGGATCACACACAGTAGATAAACAAAATGGCGAAAATATCGTGAATTTATTGTAAAAACAATGTGATTTACGTCCTTTTGTTTATCGATCATTGATATAACTTCAGAGGGAAACCCTCGGAGAATCGCAACGTTGCATGCATTTCCGGAAACGAATGTCGATTATACCTCTCGGTGCATATTACACATCAGAATATGCAATTTTCGCGCGGTTCTCCAGTTTCTATATGTACAATAATATTCACGTGTAACTGCATATCATTGACGTATACATCTCGCAAGTCTCGAGTGTGCATCGCAGATGAACATAACGTTTTTCTTTTATATCCCAGACAAATATGCACGAATCGTTGCAATTTTTCTCTTTACATATTTCAAAGAATATATTTACTGTTCTTTTTTTCTTCATATAATACGTTTCAATATTCATTTTACAATTTTACATTTTTAATTAATTTTCAATTGTATTATTTCTCCAAATGTTATTCTATTATTTTTACATTATTAAAAAAAAAAAAATTATTATTATG